>VDFB02011118.1:0-28981 GCA_007258455.2 Sequoia sempervirens
TTGTGATAATGAAAATTCCTGCTGTGTTGATGACTTTTCAGCCCATACTTTTTGTTGTTTGCTGATGGTAGATAGTTGTGTAAAGTTAACCTGGGCTTGAATTCAAAGCTACTCCAAAACTTTATCTTTTGTTCATACATGCACATGGTGAATGAAAGATAAAAAATTTGCTAACCTTAGAAGATAGCACAATTTCCATGATACTGTGAGATCTCTGGTTCAGTGGGATATTGTTTTAAGAAGTTGTCCATTGCAGGAACTCCATCATCACTGTTCACAACTAGTTCCTGATTTAGGAACTTTCCCTCTTCCTTGCCTCCTTTTCTTTTTTTAATGACTGACCTATGCTAAGGTTCATTGCAAATTGTAAAGCCAAATCCAATGACAAAATGGAGTCCAAGACTGTTGTTTAAACCTACAGCCAATCCATAACAACTCTCCCATCCTAAGAACTCCATTTCAAGATCCAACCTCCCATGCTTCGTAATTCCTACATAAGACCTCCTTGTGATTCCAGAGCAAATCAAATAAATCAACTAAGATATTCCAAGCACTATCAAGACTTGACATTAGAGACCTTGGGATAGTGTTTTGTAATCTGATTGTGGAAGATTGTCTTTCAAGAGAGGTAGTGCACCTACGCACTACCTGTGTTGAGAAATGCATAAAAACACATCCAACACAACTATCATCAAATAGGAAAATTAATCTTTCAAATGTATCTTTCAAGTCTGAAATATGAGATTCCACAAACAATGGACCAATATCGGACAAATAGGAATCCCAATTAGGAAGATAATCCTATTGCTCAAGAATGATGGAAGTACTCAATGAAGGTGGGTCAACTATATTTGACAAAGAATCAAGAACCTCTGAAGCAACTGCAACCTTATCTGAAGTCTCAAAAACCTCCAAAGGATCACAAGCATGGTTTATCTTCTCTAAAGAATAAAGAGGTGCATTGGTATTGGAAAGAGGATCATCGAGAGATGATGAAGTATCATGATCTCCATATGATTCTTGAATGTAAGTCCAAAGAGCACAAGAGCACTCAAAATGAATAAGTGATTCTAAAAAGTCATCATTTATATGCTTGAAAATAACTCTAAAAACTTGAGCCATATATCTTTCCAAAAAATATACCCACTACATGTGCTTGGAATAGGAACTTCATTACACAAATATGGCAATAGGTTATGCTCACTAAGATGAGTGAGAATAAAATCAATCGATTTCCTAAAGATCCCTTTCCCCAAAGAAACCATTATAACTAATAATTCTTCAAAATTTTCAAAGATGGTTATAAAAACCTCCAAACAAGAATTATAAGGTTAAAAAACATCATATATGGTGGAAAAGTCGTTGGGTGCCATTGTTTGATCTCCATGCTAACACCAAGCAAATGGAAAAGTCGTTGGTTTCCATTGTTTGATCTCCAAGCCAACACCAAGCAAACTCCAATGAGCTTAGAGAGCACAACATCACACATATTACCAATTACCATACGTGAAAGACATTTCACAGCCACATGAGCCTTTGATCACTATTGAAGGAGGTGTAAAGCTATTTAAATAACAAAACAATACCCTACACTTCCAATGTGGGATAAATTTTCCCAAAATAACCTCAAAAATACTTGGGCCCACTTCCTCTATGTAGCAATTAGAAGCCCTAAATATTTAGGGGAAAACTTTATAATTTTAAAGTTTGATATCCACCTCCAACTACAAATGAATTGATAGAAAATCGTGCCATAAATGGACTGAGAGAAATCGTGCCTCTTCATAGAGAATGAAACACAGATTTGAAAGGCTTCCACATAGATTTCAAAGATTAAATCTTTGTAACATTCACTTCCAATCATGCTTTTTGAGCAAAAAATCAAGGGCCCTCTCAGCAGTATGAATCACAGGAGAAACGACATCACCATCACACGATTTTGCAATGCATGAATCTTTATTCAGACCCTACCGCAAATTTCTGTCAACTCACACGCATGGCAGATAGCTAATTGCATCTTCTCATGACAAAAGGAACACCTCTTGTGTGGCCTCCCAAGGGCTTTTGTGGCTTGGAAAAATCTTGTACGACCTTTCAAAGGCTAGTGCAGCCCGTCAAAGGTTTGGGAGCAGCTTTCATTTCCTATGCAAAGCAATGAAGACTTTAAATAGGCCCTCCAACGCTTCAAACGCCTTGCAAATTTCAAACACTTAGGCCAAGAATCTGTCCCTTTGTAAAATGTGTGCCTCTGGACAACAAATCGTGCCTCCAATGAAGAATATCAACCTTCAATAGGAAAAAAAAAGTGCTTCTCCAAATGAACCAGATCACTTGAAAAGATTGAAGAAGAGAAAGAATATCGATAAAAAATGAACTTTGAAATTTAACAAATTTCAAATGCCAAACAATCTCCACTGAATAAATGATCTCAGACTCTCAGACTCTGATGAAAATAATCAGTAGAAGGAGTTGCAGATGGTCAGACCTGATACCATGTTGGTGTAAATTCACCTCTCAAAGCACAATCTACAATATAAACCTTCACAAATATGAGAGAAGAAAAGCTCTTTCAGCAGAAGTAAAAAAAAGAATGAATTGAAATGAAGAATAATATACATTGGCCTTAGTTATAAGGAAAGGGGAAAACCGGTAAAATGTAATTGACAATAACAACCAATTAATTAAATGCACTATGCCTAAGTAAACTTAAGCAAGTAAATATCCTATTTACACTAACAAAATTAATAATAAAAGGTGAAACTAATAGTATCTCTACCATAATGAGGGATGAAAATACCAAATGAAAGGTAAAAATTATAATTGTTGATAAACATTAACATTGTTGAATTTACTAATGAATTGATAGTGCTTGAAAGGTTTTAGGATTTTGGGTATTTTAATTATGAGAGCAGTAATACATTTAAAGAAATGAGGATATAAGTATAGTCCAATTGAAAGTTTTTTTTCATGGTTGCAACCTACAAAATAGGAATTTAAAGGCATAAATTTGTAAATAAGTTTCATTTCTAAGGCATAGTTTACTTTATATATGTATGATAGTTAAAGAGCATGAATAAATTTGAATGATGATAAATAATATTTTAAATGATTTTTTATAGGCAGGGTCATAAACATAGAAAAAATTAAAGGAAAATTAATTATGAGTGCCAGAATCTTTGAATACAACAAAGGTATGACATTCTTTTTGGTACACAATTGTATAATTAACTATGAATATGCATTTTGTTCGTGTAAATAATTATGAATACTTAACCTATTTGTGTACGAAATGACTATGGTGAAAATTAGGCACAATTTTTTGTCTATTTTCCTTTGATGATCTCTTTAGAGTGATACATAGTTATTTTATATCTCTATCATGGGAGAAACATTTGGATTGATTATTATATACAAACATCCATTGAGAGATAAATTTATGATGGTTGAGGGTGTTCTCTATTGTAGATTACTTCAAAGGTTGATGCTATTAGAGAAAAAAGTGAAAATGATGAGAAAAATATATATTTATTTTTCTATTGCTTACACAAGAAAGTGTAATTAGCATGGAATTTATTTTTTATGCTTATGGGTTGTCAAACCATTCTTTTTCTTAAATAGCTAGCCTGGCTATGTTTTTATAATCATTTGGTTCTATTTTTTATTGGCTCTTGAATGTCTATATATTGGTGTGTGTATTGTTAAATAAGCATTGAAGTATCTTGTGAAACTAATTACACATAATTTTATAGAATGGAAATGTTGGGGCTTTAAGGATTATTACATCTCTTGATAAATTGGTTAATTGTTAATAATCAATCAAATATAGTCAAACTCATTATGTGGAAGCTACTAATTAGAACCTTGGTTGAAGTAATCCATCTTATTTAATTTTATTGAATATGAACCAAAATGTAGATAGTTATTTCTAGTCTCTATGGAACCTATTGACTTTAAGTAAATCAACAACCCTAGATCCTTATTTTTATTTACATATCCTATCAAATAATAAGAGAAAATATGGATACACTACCAATTATAAATGTTTGGTGATTGCAAGAATAATTGATCCAAGTAGGTAAGATTATATTGTTTATGTGGCATCTTTTCTTTCCTAATTAGTGAAATGGAAGAAAATATGAGTTGTTGAAGTCCTTGCTAATGTCGTTTGGTTCTATATGTTTAATGGTGATCTCATTTAGAATCAATAAAAATACATAACTAAGTTGGACATGATGTATATCATTTTAGGTCCCACCCCTTCTAAATTCCATGTGTATTACAAGAATATTGGAATTGACTTGCTATCATATTGCAATGGAGATAATACTAACATCAATCATAGTATGCAATTTTTTTTTTGCATCATATCTCAATTCTAAAAGGTGGTTGGTACTTGTGTAAGTATATTGGACACTAAATATGACAAATAAGTTGCATCTATTGGATATGCCATTATAAACTATTTTTTAGCTTGCATTTTTTCTTTTTGACATACTTGTTTGAATGCTCTATATTTTCTCTCTTTACAAACTAGAGTAATTAGACTAAAATGACTATTACTTTCTAAATTTTCTCCATTTTGAGAAGGTTGTGTCAACATATTTCTTGGAGCATGTAGCATCAATTATAAAAATATATTTTTAACATCTTATATTGTGGTTGCTAACATCAAGGAACTTGAACTAGCTATGTGTGATGAAAAAGCCATTAATAACTTAAATCTAAATATTTTTTTTGTCACTAGTATATTATTACTCAGTATGGATTGTATTAAATTTTCCCTTAATTGCATTTTAACTTTTTTTCATTCCTCTACCACATGCTATGGTTACTAGTGGAAAAAATTAATAAAGAAAGCCAAATTTATTCACTTTTTATAGATAATATCATTAGTGGAGGGTCACCAATTATTAAAACTAATTAAATGTATACAAAAATTTGATAGCTTTATTCTTTTAGCCAAAGGAGTTCAAATTGACAAGTCACTTTTCCAAGGCTCCACTCTTCAAAACCAACATTCCTTAACATGACAATTTTAGAAGGGTCACATCTTAACCCAAGTCTAAAATGAGGGATTAAATTGACACCTAACCCTAGGTATTCAAATTAGGGTCCCAAAACCCATAAAATACATAAAATATATATTTTTACAACCCTATAAAAACCCCCAAGAAAACTAGTCCAAAATTTGACAACAAGGATGGGAACACAACTCCAAAATTCAACCTAATGGTCTCATTGACTTTAAAACATTAAAAAATCATTCATGTTCACATTACAAATAAAATAAATTACAAATGACAATATAGTCCTTCTAAATGTCATATTCTAGTTTCACTATTTGACCAAATTAGGGTTCCCTTGAAGACCTTTGTTCCACTGGCCATGGAATCAACTTGAAAACTCAATTTCACAAATTAAGATATTCATGTAATAATTATAGTCAAATAAACATAATTAAAAATATACAAGAGTATGCACACGATCATTAATAAATATCATAGATTAATTGATAAAATATTACCATAACATTTAATCATTTATTTTGATCTTGATCAATTTAATTCTCAAAAATAAAAATTGTTTATAGTCATCCATTCAATAAACACCTAATAGATAATGCACACAACATGACTTAACTCATCATAGATAAAAAGGTATTCAATTGAACAATCTCATGTTAAGCACCTAAAATTTAAGATGCCTAATTAACCTTTCATACCCACGCATCGTCAATGCATGATTAAGATTATTCAAAATATGTCAATCATCATCATCCTTTGCAATAATTTGAGTTATTTTAAACAACACGTCATTGTTTGATTTAGTATACTTATAGGGTTATAAGCCTCCACCTAAATAACCAACGATTAGTAAATCAAGTAATTATTTTCCCAATAGAACCCATAATCTTGACATGCTAGGGTGGGCCTCACATCATGTCCCCCCACCCCCCTAAGACTAAACCTCCTCTTGGAAGTCAACAAGGAGGTAAGACACCCATTCTCAAGGTAATCTAGCACAGTGAAATGGTTAAAATTCATTGTTAAACAAGTAGTAAGATAAACACAATATAGTCAATTTGTTGCAAAAGAATTCCTGCAACTCTCAACACACTCAACATACAATAAAATTTCTGAAATTTAATTAAGACAATTCAAATCAGCAGCACATATGAAAATTTTCATTCATTCAATGTCTCCTACAACTCATGAAATCACAATCAAATTGCAACTACAACATATGAATCCCTTTGGACTAATGAAGAACATTAAAAATCAACTCCTATGATATGTTACAAGCAACAAGATCATCTACAAGTGAGTCCTCTTCAATCCTCTAACTTCTTACAATTTCTCTCTTCTCCACCTGCAAATTCGTTAAAGTTTGAAAACAAATCCCAAAGAAAAGACACACCCAACCTTTGCAACTCCAAATTTTGGAACTGAAAAATTAAAACATAGTGTAAAATCAATTCTTCTTGCCACCACTATCTCCTGCAACTAGAAACTCTCCAACTCCACTCCTCTATCTAGAAAATCAATAAATTTTCATAAATTATAAATGTTGACTCTTCAATGCATGTTTACACAAATTCTAGGAAGACATGCCTCCACTAGCCAGCACATTCATTCTCTTCCTTCATAAATAGGAATTCAAATTCAAATTTTCCCAACATACACATAATGGGTGTCCCATTCCTACCTGTATAAATAAGGAAAATTAAATAATATGTAATCATTTTATAACCCCCAAGAAATCCTATACACAATTTTGATTTTTGGCATTTTAAGTTTTAAATTATAATTTTCAACACTTTCCCAATATAAATTTGAAATCAAAATTTTGTCCAATTATTCAAATTCTAATTTTTTGGACAAGAAAATCAAAACATGACATAAAAATTTAGTCCAAGCCAAGTCACATCAAAATTTAATTCTTTTTGGTTGATGCAAGATTGTCTTCAACCACAGATGCTCCTGCATCATAATTAGAATGGTCAACACTAAATAAACATCCTAAAAGTTAGAAACACCTCATCACAAAAAACATAGGTATTCATACACACTAATCATAGGATGAGGTTAACATGACCCATATAAGTCACAAATGCTTACTACATACAAGAGGAACAAGTCATCCTACAAGGGTTATAGTTCACTTATTTACTTTGTTATCACCAACCAACTTACAAATTATCCAACCACTACTAGTTAAGGAAAGAGTCTCAAATAGACCTTACCCTCAAAAGAACCTATACACCACATTATGTGATCAAAGCAACATACTCATCTTGACTATGCAGTCATTTAATTTCTTCAAACAATTATTATTCTCTAACACTGGTTTCTCACCCATACTTCTAAATTAACAACTGCCAACACATGAATCATTACAAAATTAACTTACATGACTCACATCACAAGGCTCATATAATGGGTTTATGAGTTGGACTAGCACCAACATACTTAGTGCATAACTATAAAACCATAGGCCATAGATCTATACATCCGAATAACCATGCAAGTGTCGATCCCAATGAAGCAACATCTAAATAATCATCACTTATGCATTATTCGTTTGGAATGCAAGTTTTTCAAGGGGGAAGAATATTGCTTTCTTACTCTAAATATGTGTTGGATGTTAGTCAACTTCAGTGTTGTAGCCAAAGAATCTCTTGGTGTTTCTCTTGGTGTGTCCTTATAAATACGGGTCAAACCTCGAACCAAAAAATATATTGCCAGCTGAAAACTAAAGAAGTGAGAAAATTAAACATTTTAGTCAACAAAACAAATGGAAAAAGCTAAAAATAGAAATAAAACAATTTGATAACTAGGAAACGTATTGATTCATTGCTGATATAAGAGTAGGTTGGTTTGTTACGGTTGGCCTTCAATGGCTAATCTAAAATGTAAGGGATTATTTTTGCCACAATGATTGTAGCAGACGTGAGAGAAATGAGCTTTAATTTTTCTTCCTTCATGCCAAAAATGGAGGAAATAAATTACTCGGTACGCATTGAATAAATATGGCTCACTGTAGCTCTAAATCATAAATGATGAGCATTACACACAAAGGATAAGAAATTAATGCAACATTTAAAAAAATCCTTGGCTCTAAGAAATTGATTGCTATTCTAATTACTATCCTTAGGGGAATGAACTTATTAAAACTTAGGTTAAACAAATATGAAACATGTATAAAAATCTTATCAGATCTTTCTTTAAAATTTAATAATCATAATGTTTCTTATCTATTAAAAAAAAAATCTAATTAAAATATAAGGAGTCTAAGTTAATTCTAGAGAGAATTAATGTAATGCCTAAAACTTTCTAACAAAATCACTGATAAGGACATAACACAAATTTCAAATTTTTGACAACTATAAAACTAACTCACAAATCATTTATTCTTCTAAACTAGAAATCCTAATAATGTTATGCTTTAAGATTGAAGATGAGATATATAGTTTTAAATGATAGTACACATTACAAGATGTAGATAAACTCAAATAAATGCTATATCTATTGCACATCTTAAATGTAAAATTGTGTTGCATATAATATATGATAATGGAAAATTCTAAAATTACAATATTATTTATCAACTAATCAAATACTTTTCTCTTTGTAAAGTTTGGCTCTTTCTTTGCTACAATAAGAACTGAAACAAATCTTTATTTTTTTTAAATAGAAAAATTGCTTCTTAGCTTAGCTTGGGTTAGCTGATTTTCTTGGGTTATTTTTCCATAAATAGTAAATTTTGTGATGAATCCTTATCATTATCACGTGCGATTTTATGCCAAGGAGGCATGCATTCTTCTTTAATTTCCTAACTCCAGTTCTCTCTCTGAAGCACTAAAACTTTAAAGCCAAATAAGATTTTTGGACATTTCTGATGCTTATGTTTTATGAAATGAATATATGGATATATCACATCTCATATAATGTATTGAAACCCCTTTTTAGATTAACGATGCATGTCTTGAGTAGTTGAGAGAATTAATATTCCTTTTGATGCATATCTAGTTATCTTGGTTTTGATTTCCAGATGGATTTTGGTGCATTATAATTTTCTGGGTGGCTCAAAATCATCCTCAAAGTATAGGTCTTGCCAACGACCTTGATTAGGAAATGCTTGCAAATAACTATCCTTGAACTATGCATCGGGTGCTATCTTCGTGGAAACGTTTAGTGTCTATTATTTTACACGGTTAGTGCAGATTTTATAGATTTGGGCCTTAACTGTCTTAAAAGGATGTAGTTTTTAATAATGATTATTTTTGGTTCTAGGAAAATTCACCATCAGCAATTCACTGTTATGGAAAATTTATGGACGGAAAATTCACTGTCAAGTAAAATTCATTGTTATGGAAAATTAACGCATCAATATTTTTCAGTATATATTTCCAAAACTTTGATTTTATTAATAATATTAATGCAGTTAATTTTTTGCCGTGGTGAATTGCTGACAGTGAATTTTTTTACTTGGCGATGAATTTTCCATCCGTAAATTTTCCATGACAGTGAATTACTATTAACCAATTTTCCATCATAATTTGCTGACAATGAATTTACCATATACCATTATTTTTATTTTTATATTATTTTTATATGATTCACAGAGTGCATCATATTTCATAACTCAGGCACTATTACATTATCGCTGCTATTAGACACCAACCTGCCAAGATATTTTTCTACTGAACTAAATTCACATGGGAAGGATTTTGTTTTGAACTAGCATATACATATCAATCTAACTTTTCCTCTCATTTAGACAAAGATGCGTGTGACTCACCATAGAGTGTAGAGGCGCAATGAATGATCCTTGATTTCAGTTCTCTATTTCTATGACCTTGACTTTTTTTCTGTAGCTGTTCAAACTTTCTCCCCTCTCTCACTCCGCCTCCTTCAATGCATCTTGTGCATATCATTGTCAATATCGCATTGCAGGCCAGCCCCCTGTAATGCCTGTGAAGGCAGATTTATAAATCGTCACCTATAGAAATTGGCATCTATCCCTCTTATGCTCCCCCCAGGCCATATTTTTAAGGTAATTGGAGTTTAATTTCTTTGCCTCCATTGATGTTGTCATCCCCGCTACTCATTACTTGGTATTTTTTCAACTAAACACTTAGCTTTTCCTTTATGATCCCTAGATGTCTAGCTAACTATTGTTCCAACTATTGCAGAAAACTGCCCTCCACGGCATTGAACTATTGTTTAACTTCCCAGACTTTGAGCAAGCATTGTCATGGTTTAAATCATTAAAATAAAACAAGCACATCATGTAATTATCATGCAAAGTGTTTGTTGTGTCAAATATGCAATTAAATATTCTCTTCCTCTTTAGTATTGATGCCCTTTTTTAAAATAGGATATAAAAATATGAGTTATTTCCTATAACTTAGGCTTTTCTTTCTATTCTATCATCACTTTCTACTCTACTTTAGAAGTGGAGTTATTTATTTAGTTATTGTATTATAGATATTTTTAAGAATAATTGAAAAGTAAAACATTCTTATTTTGGGAATGTATCTAGGTTAATTAAATTTTATATTTTTATCTAACAAGGTATGCAATCATACACAAACTAATTTATGTTCTCTACAACTCAAACAAATTTGATATCACATGTAGCCTTGGATAGATAAATTGACTAAACTCTAAAAGTTTATTCAACAAGTTGTTTTCTATGACCCGGTTGTAAACTATCACTTATGAAATGAATTTTCTTCCTATTGCAGGTGAGTTGACCAAGTGGCCTTACATCCTCTTCCCCTTATATAGACTTCCTCCTGGAAGTCTTTAAGGGAAGAGACTAGAATTAAATTTTAACCCATATCACTGAAATGGAGAGGAAAGGAAATAAGCACCATTTCATAATGTTTCCTACACTTCTAGTTATGATAATATAGTGATCATGATAAATTTTAACTATGTATGCCATTCTACCAATCTATTTAAGCATTTCACCAATAGTGATTATTACATATTGATCTATTAAACTTTCACAAAACATAGAATCATATGTTTCTCACTAATAGTGAATATTATTAAATGAATTTTGAAATTATTTCCATCTTATAAAAATTGAAGAACAATAATTACCTAGCTTATGAAATATGCAGCTAGATAATATACTATCTCAAAGAATGTTATTGCCAAGTAATTAAACATTGTACTAAAGTTTGTGAGTGAGAAATACCTCTTTCAATGGCGTTTAAAATGAATTCTCATAGTTCTTTGCATGATACTATAAAATTTAACTCAACACATTCTTTGTTATATGAAGCTTACTTCCATCCTCCCGATTCCTTCAAATCTAAGCTTGATTTGCACTCAAACAAAATCATTAGTAAAACATAGTAAATCTATCCAAAGAAATTTGAACTCACTCATAATACAATTAAATGGTCATTAGGTTATAAATTTTTTGTAGAGACCAACACCTATTTTGTAATTATTTCATTGTAACACTAAGTGATTCACTATACATACATGATAAAAAAATATTGGATAGTTTAAATGATTTATCTCAAGATTGACTAATTAGTCGATTAAAACTAAGAACTTTACCATTACTAACAACATATATAGATATTATAATTACACTTAGCTTGATCATTATCATCTTAATGGCATACACTTAATCTAAACAATAGAATAGAATAAATTTAGAATAGAAGGGTTTGTAACTATGATATGAAGGAAGGGCCTTACAATTAATTATTACAAAATAACCCAAATATTGAGTGAGTTTCTCATCAATGAAGAAGTTGACATAACTTTGAATTTCACTAACTATTGACTCGTGTCATGTATGAAGAAAAGGAAGATAGAGCACCAAGGATAAAAATAGTTGATGGATAAAAATATCACACAGAAAACTATTTGAAATAATATTAGTAATTCAAACTATACAACTATTAATATAAATTATTTGACATGTATAGATGTGATATTTCAAGTCTAGGTTGTGGGGAACAAGTTCAACTTATTTGAAATATACATACTCCTAAACTATTTTTCTTGGGAAGAATTCTCTCAAGTCTATTTTATGTCTGTAAGCCCAAATTATTTTAAATGGTTGCTCAAGATATTTCTTTAATTGTACAAAATTTTCTAATCTTGTAAATTTTGCTATTGATAAAAGCTATGATACAAGTTTGGTTGAAGTTCTCAATAACTTGTTCATTGATAAGCTATATAGATTATCTATTCTTAATGGTATAGATGAAAGGGTAATTTCCTCAAGTCCTTTGAGTCTAGTGTGTCTCATCACACCCTCCCAATATTTTTTCATTTATATCTCCTCCTTATTTATCTTTTCTCTATGGCAAGGCTTTCTCCACTCTTAATGTTGAGCCTATTCTAATCTCCATTTATAATATTTTTTCCCCATTAAGAATGTTTATATGGCTTATTTTGTTTCTTCCCATCCCACTAGTGTTGTAACTACTTTCATTCATCATGCTAGAATAGTGCTACATATGACTACCTCTAACCCCATTAGTACTATAACTACTTCCATTATAGCTTCTCAAATTTGTATGAGATCTAGAAAAATAGGGTCTCATTATTGTGTTCACATATACTTGTTGAATATGGTCTAGACCTATGTTATGGATTTTTTGTAAGATGACGGATAAATAGCTATAAATTACAATTCAATAATTCAACTCATAATTTAGTTGAAAAGGATTTGCAAAATTTTCTCACCACACTATCTAATTATATAGTTGGGGAGGTCATTGGTTATTGCTAGGTTCTGAGTGAAAGTGTTCTCCATGAGCAAGTTTCAAGAAAAATGCCCAATTCCATTTTTAAATTTTTTATTTCTATTAGTTTTGGGTGAAACATGCTTGATAATGTAGACATGTAAAAATTCCTAATGCATATTGCACATCCCAAAACTATATTTTTCCATTATTAGTATCATTTCACTTCATTAGCATCATTAATCCCATTTTTACATCATTTCTATTGACATCATAATTATTTCTATCATTTAACCCTATTTCCCTCTATTAATTAAATAATTTTGAATTATTTAATTAATTCACTATTTTATCACTAATTCAACCTCATTCCTCCTAATTAATTAAATAAACATCAATTATTTAATTGTCACTAACTTAACTTATTCTTATATTTTAATTAAATAATTATCAAATTAATTATTTGATTAGATATCAAAGCCCCTTCTAATATTTAAATAGTTATCTTTAATTATTTAATTATCCTAATTTCCTTCAAAATATCTTTACTTAACTTATCTGAAACATCATCTATTAATGCTGGTCTCAGTTGGTGGATTACGAGGGTATTCCTTTTCAGTGCTGATGCTATTTTACTATTAGTCACTTGGCTCATGACTGTTCTTGAGGCTCCCACCCTATTTCCTCCTCTACCTGGTAGAAGAATTCTCTTCGTGAACACTTAACAATTCTCCTACTGCAGACTCTGCTTCTTCTAACTGAGGTTCTAGGCCTCCTTCTCCCTATGTGAGGACAAATAATATTTCTATGGTAGATGCTACTCCTCCTGTGGATTCTACCGTGCTATCTTTGGACAAGGCTGCTCCTAATGTTCTGTGTGCTACCTCCATTAAGGCCCATTCTGCCCCCTTTTTGGAGAGAAACTATCATAACTTCAAATTATGTTTTTGTAGGCTTGGCTTTGGATGCTTCATCTAAAGTATCTATTGTTCCTCTTGTCAGTTATTCTAGAGGGGAGTCTCCCCCTACTGAACAAAATTTTTCAATTTCAATTTCATATTCTTCTTGGACAATTGTGCATAGTAAAAAGAAACATATTTCAAAAAAGGTATCAATTTTATTTAATATGCCCTCTGAGGCTTTACTACCGGGTTCTAGCTCTATTTCTTGAACAAGTTCTCTTTGGTTGTTCTTTTTAGTCTATGTTTTTCTTGTAGCTCCTTCATTGCTACTGTCTATTTTTATTGGGGTTCTTGTCTTACTATTTCCGACTGGTTTGCTATGTTTGGTCTGTCTATTTTGTTTTTTTTCACTTTGTATGGGATCAGGGCCCTTCCCTACTTATCTAATAAAAAACATCATTCATTAATAAATAAACATTTTATTAATCAATCAATCTTATCTTTGCACGTTCCTCAATTGATTAATTACTTTAATTAATTATCTTATCATGCAAAAAAGAAAACTCATCTTCTATCTCAATCTTATCTTGCATGTTCCTCCAATAATTAATTAATTATTTCATGCTTTATTTCCTCAAATATTAACTGACTCTCTCTCTCAATCAACTAATATTGGTTGAGTCTTCTAATCAATCAATTGACTTAGTTCTCCAATCCAAATCTCATGCAACTAGTTAGCTGGAATCCTACCACCAGTTAACTTGGCAATCAATTCCTTTCATTTATTCTCAACCTTTGATCTCAAATAAGAACCTCTCACTCTAGATTGTTGATCTACTTTCCAAAAATATATAAAATCACCCTTCATCCTTCTCATTCATCACCTATAATTTTCATAGCTAAGTAATTTTCATCTTGAGCATTTATCTTGAGAGCATTATCATAGCATCTAGTTCATCTTACATCAAGATTTTGCAAGATATCATGGAGGCTTTTGTGTTGAAGCAATCTGACGTATCAACTAACACAGGTTACTCCAAAATGGGATGGTAATATTTTTCTTTGTTTTAGATTTAATCGTGTCATTGATTTGATTAGCCTTTGTTTAAATTTATAACTTATTTGCAATCATATCTCATTTATATGTGGGTTCATTGTTAATAATCCATTCTATATTTTCCCCTTATAGATTGAACATTTTTTCCAGAATGTGTTCAATCAAACACCTTATGCTACATATGCTCGACATTGGAGCCACTTGGTTTCAGCCAAAACATATTCAATCAAATATGTTTCACCTAAAATCATCTCACTAAAAATAATTTAATTAAATTCAAAAGTGTGGCATAGGTCTATGCTTTTAGCCACATGTGTTTATATAACTTTATATACTTCTATATAGCTATACACACGTATATAAATTTATATGAAATTAAATAATTATATACACATAAAAACTTATACAAATTATTTTATATCAAGATATGGTGCTATAAATATTATTTACAATTTTTATGTTTACACATTGTATAGTTTTTGAAAAGGAAAAAATAGGTTTTATAGGGACCTGAAACCACAAAGTTTAAACAACAAGAGATAAACAGACAAAGTACAAACAATCAGACAGCTATCCCAAAAAGGAAATGACAGCAACAAAAGACAACAGGGCCCTAAAAAAGGACCACCTAAAAAACTAGCAAACAAAACATCACATTACTCCATGGTGTTTAGTAAATCCTCGGCTTCCTTTTCAACATTTTGCATGTCCTGTAACCCCTGGTTGAGAATTTGGACCGTATGAGATGAAGTCGGGGTCTTCCTCTTGATGTTAGCCCTGGTATGAGTCGAAATCCCTTCACCAGCTGATCTGCTGCCTCCCCTGTCTGCATCCAAATCCACAACTAGCGAACCCTTTTGGTTTTTTTCAAGCTTTTCCACCATCGCATTGATGATGATGGTGTTATGCCTTGCAATTTTGTGATTGTTAGCAACAGTAGCCCTAATGTTTTGTTCAATCTTGGACATGCTACACTCGATGCTAGCCAATCTATCCTCCTGTAATTGCTGTCTTTTCCTCGGTAATGGAGTTTCTTGTTCATCATTATCTCTACTATTCCAATTGATTTTCTGCTCCAAATCCATGACCTTGTTGCTGAGATCAGTAACATGACCTTTCAAATTACAGACTTCTTTCTGGGTCCATTTGAGAACGGTAAAAAAGCCATCCATACTTTTTTCCGCTATACTAACCAAATCCTTAGGTTTAAGCTTATTCGGGGCAGAATTAATTTCATCCTGAATAGGGGACTCAAAATGATCATTCCTAAAATTACCAGAAGCAGGGGCACTAGGGGCTGATTCCTTACTGACCATGGGCTTTTCAGAGAGGATTTCCATTGAATTCCCTGAATACAAAACGAGTTTCATAATAGGGTTACCTTTCAAACCTGGGGACAAACCGGGAGTAGGGCAACCAGGAGACGGTTGGGGATTAAGATAGGGTGGGGAGGTAAAACCCCGACTAGGGCACTCAAAAGGTGGCGTTAGGATAAGATAGCGGAAAACCCCTTAAGGGTTTTAATTTACACATTGTATAGTTACCTTAATTATATTTTTGACATAATATTTCCCTATCTATCTTAGGATATAACCCTAATGATATTTATGTTAGGTTCTCATATCCACCTCTTGTTTGTAATTTATTTCTTAGCTAGTCTCTAAGTTACTATCATTAAAATTCTTGATTTGAATGTTTAAGGAGACTTTTTATGTTATGTTACTATCATTCATACATTAGAAAAGTCTATAAGTGTTCACCATGAGATTGTTACTCTTCAAACTCTAATGAAACCAATAAATAAATAGCTTGGAAGTTGTTTGGGAATATCTACAACTTAACAAATCCTTCTTGAAGCATTGAAACCTTTTATTATCTTTCAAAAGAATATTGGTCCCAAGAATTTAAATTTAAAGGATGAAAAGAAGGTAGTTTAGAATGAAGGATTGAAAAAGGATAATTGGATATATGCCCTACCTTGAATGCACCATTAGGTTTCCTTTAGTAGATCACTAATTACCTTTTATTTTTTCAATACTTTTGGAGCTAAAATTGTTAGTTTGGTATGTGTTGAAAACCCTCACCTAGCTATCATTGCATAGCTACAATTGGCAAGTAGGAACCATAACCCTTATAAACTCTATATGAGATTTTTTTTTGGTGTGTAACACCTACTACAAGTTCTAACACATATGATGTATGATATAAAAATCCTCTTATGGTTGTTGTAAAGAGAAAAATAGGTTTTTACTATGTGTAATTAGTGTTGGAATCTGGAAATTTTCTTGAAAATATTTTTGTTGGATTTAGCCTTAGGATTAAATAATTATAATTCTATCTATTGACTGGTATAATTCTATGGCTTAGTTTATTTCCTAACTATTCCATTGCTTATTATGGCATACCAAAGATTGCTTGTTGTAAAGGAGGGGGCAGAGCGGATTTACTTCCAGTTTAAGTGTTATAGTGGTATGCAAGGTTCATGGTGGGCAAGGATCATGGTTGCAAGGCATGAGGTGTGCTACAGTGGTGTGCAAGACTCGTGGTTGCAAGGTTCAGGGTTTTAGTATCCCCTGCTCAATCTTTGGCATTTTCTATGGATTATTTACCAAGAAACTACAAGGAAAAATTCCAGGTTCAGCCATGGGAGATGCCATTTTCTAGTACCATAGATAAAGAGCAACTACAATAGGTGTTCAAGATAAACTACCCATCTCTTTGTAGTTGTATTAAGTTGGTAATTGGTGATGAAATAATATGCCCAAGGACACAAAGGATTATATAATTTATATTTCCTCCAAATATGGTATTGATTTACATCTCCGATGTCATTAATTTGGTAAATGATTATCCAATGGTACAAAGCATAGTAGTAAAGATAGTCGATGATGTTTTCTTGGCGAATAATGCATTACTCCAAAGTGTACAAGCTTATGATCTATGGAATGGTGAAGCCTATGTAGGAGGGATCTTTCCAAGGAATTATTTGGTTCATAAGAATAAATATGTATAAATTCTAAAGCAATGATGATGTCCATCAAGCTGGACTAGTCTGGACATTTATATAAAGTGCTTTCCAAATTTCATTTTGAACTGGGTAATGAAGCACTGAGTAGGATCAAAAGATAGCATCATGGAATTTCAATCATCTTGTCACATGAGTTTGTTGAAAAAAAGCAACAAAAGGTCCCTCAACAAGTTCCTGATATTAATATCATAGTGTGATCACAATTAAACAATCAAGCTAAACTTGGTCAAGAAGAAGTTGGAGAAAATTCTATGCAATGCCCTATTGTTGGGGATGAATATCAGTAAAGCACCTTAGTAAAGCATCTTAGTATTCCATATTTTGGCTTTCACATATATATTAGCTAGTATAATTTATTTTGGAGATAGGCTAAAGGGGGGAAAAATGTAATTATATGAAGAATTCCAACCATTGTTACTACTAAGCTTGATGGTAATCATATGTATTAAAATTTTTGGCAGGGATGGTAGGAGAAAATAGTAGGAAATCAGGAAAAATACCAGCTATCTTTGATAGTATGTCAAAATAATTTGGAATTTTTTTTATTTAAAATCCATATATATTAATATAATATATAGGCTTATAGCCTTTTGTTTAAAAAAAACTAATTGTATAGTAATTTACAACCTCATTTTGAATCTCAGTGTTGAAGGAGTATCGTACTTGTGAAAACCATTTATTTTTACATACAAATCTTAATAAATGTGTCCTAACATATTAGGAAACTAAGATAAATTAGGTTGTAGATGCATACCTCTTCATCCATGGGTAGCGATAGAATTAAAATGGTTAAGTTATCATGACATTACTAGAAAAACTAATATCATTTTAGTATGGTGATTTATCTTTTTTACATGCATACAAGTATAATCATATATGATCTAATAAGTTATATTTCTTTGTGTAATTGGAATTCTTATTTAGAGGTCAACATCATTTCTTAGATCCAAGAAATTCATCCAAGCCATAAAGAAGTGCATTTCATACTAGTCAATATTTTACCATTAGTGTGTAAGTATGGTTGTAGAGAGATAAATTTATTTATCATCCTACATGAGTGTACTACATAGTAAAGATGGGTTTTTTCTTTGGTTGGTCAACATTCAACACTTACAGAAATTGAAAATAACCTTGACAAGTACTTTCACTAAACCATAGATAGTGATTTATCTCTTCCTTACCAACTTTATGATTATAAAGTGTAAAAAAACATTCCTCACAAGGGTAATAGTCTACTAAGAAATAAGAGAGATATGTCACAAAAATAGGTGGAATAGTCAACACGATTTGAGAACAACCATGTTGTCAACAATAAATGTCATCCTAATACTATTACAACATCAATAAGATAGTATTGACCCAAGAAATAATGCAACACAATAGAGGTTGGTTACTTAGCCCATAGAGTTTCCATCCAAAATAATTCTTCAAGTACACTAACACTATCCAACATAGGCATAAGATTTTATATAATGACTAATGGACTACAATCTTTCTTAGGCTATCCTATTAGCATCATGGGGCATGACACACCTTTAAAATATTTTTATGGTCCCCATGGAGCCATTATTGACATTAATAATTGTTAATAGGGAGTTATAGACAAAAAATAAGACTATAATTAAGTGGTGTTTATCATGGAAAGACATAAAATACAAGAATGTATTGAACTTCTACAAGTTTTATGCCTTTTAGAAAAATGAGTTATAATTATTTTATTGTAGCTAGTAGGATTGCCAAGTTTTTCATAAGATAACAATCATGCTAGGTTATTATCATAAATAGGCTAGATGCTCAATTAATTTCTTATGTATTATCATTGTACCATTATAGAGAACAACAATAGAACAAAAGGATACTCTTTGGAAATTATGAAAGTCATAAACATTTAGGATAGTCATGATTATTCAGGATACTATAAATATTACGGGATGGCCATGTGCTTAGATAGTCTTATTAAGGTTATCACAATCAACAAAAATAACAATAATATGTTCTAGGTAGGATTTCATTAGGTACTAAATTATGAAGGTTTCCACCTTGTTTTTGGGCATCAATTAAAATTCAACAATGAAAACTAAGAGGACTATCTCATCAAGAGTAAGAGTGTCATAAATTTTAGTATCAAGGCTAAGATTATTTTAAAGAGTATAATGTTAAAAACTAACTTAAATTTTTTTGTTTCAATGATAAGTCCTCATCTTAGTAATGGAGGATGTCAAATCATAGTAATTTTTGTGATTGTTATATACCTTAGAGCATAGACTTTCAACTTATTTTGTCATTAATTGATATAAAACCACCTAAAGAATATTACAAGAAAGGAAGGAAGTTGGGTTGCTAGTAAGTATAATAGTACTAAAATGGATAATCCTATTCTTCCAAGGAAGTTCCTAAGTCACATTATGTCATTGAAATCTATAAGGAAACCATGATAAAGTTTTGTAGACTTATAAATGAGGACAGTCACATGATTAATGATAATCATGGTGTTAGAAATCCAATTAAGCCATTCAATAAGTCTTAATGCCTTAGCCTTATGTTTACTACACTATATATTATCCCAAGGCTATTGTATAGCCATAATCATAATAGATATAGTTGCTCATATGGTCATGAAAATCATGATTGTCCTAAATCTTAGAAATAGTATTATTGTAGTATTATATGGGTCTTCTCAAGTCAAAAGCATCATGATAACCAATAATATTCAAGAAATATACAAATTATTATGAAACTATTATAATATCTTACCTTATTAAGGGTAAATTTCCATCATCAATACCAATATTAATCATGGCACTTGGGACCTTGCTACCCTCAAGCTCTATCATTGACCTCTAAACATATTGATAATCATCATTATCTCAATGACTACCATAAATGAGAGAAGTATTATCATAATAAATTCCATGCACCTAGTCATCCATAGGACAATAATTTTTTCATTAATAATCACATACAATTAAAGCATTTCCATCAAGGTCTCAATATTTTATTCATAAAGACTATCATAAAGATGGGAGAATCTATTTAGATACAAAATCTTGTCAAACATATAAAGTAGGCTATCATTAAAGAAGGAGATAGCCATTCTAGCATAATACTTTTGTACAGTTTTTATTTCACATCATTGTATAATCATAAACAATGATCCTAAAAGAACTACTACACTATCATCATAAGAATAATCACACCACACTTGTGATAATAAAAAATTACCTATATGCCTTTATGTTTTCATCAAACCATGCACATTATTATTGGTTCACTCTTTAATATCTTTAAAGTCATTATTAGGATAAGTGGATGTCAAAATTAAAGAAAGCATGGCACAAAATTTCTTTAACGTGACAAATTAAGCTCCTATATTAAAAATATAGCTTCTCATGTGGTAAATGAAGGACATTCATCTATGAGTCCATGTATGTTGATTTATGGGTGTGAATTGAAGGTTTTTTTTGAAAGTTTTATTGGTAGTGTAGTGCATGGTGATTTGGGTTGTCAATGCACAAATTTTCGGTCAATAGCGCACTCTTAGAATTAAGCCATTATATTTCTGTCATCTCGGTGATTTGGAGCGAGTTACAAAATATATTAGAACAACGTGGATAAAACTGTCGAAAACATTAGTTTAGCATCAAGAATCCTACACTGGATTAAACATGAAAGCTTACTGTAAGTCTTCTTGGATATTTATACTACAAGCTCCTTAGTGTTACCAGAAATTCATTCGACTGGCCCTCATGAATAGAAACTCAGGATCAGTTTCAATGGCATCTAATTGCTTCTCGGCCATGTGCATATACACCACCATGTTCCAATCTCCCAGGGGGCTCGCCTGTAACATCACATACACTGCTGTTCCTCCCCATGGAAAATATACACTCGAAAACGTAGGCTTCCCACATCCCAAGTCAAACTGATATATTGGAATCCTCACTCCCGACGACACCACCACGGCAGACCCTTCCTCCGCATACACTCTCGCTAACATTACTGCTGGTCTTTTTTCCTCCACCCAATCCACTAACGACCTGAAATATTCACTGTTTGCGCAAGCATTTATGACGTTACGTACAATTTGTGCGATCTTGCTTAATGGCTCCTCCAATATCTGCTCTGCATAACTCTCCTTGAAAGGGATTGCAATGGCGTTTCCGAAGTAGGAGGGAGGGAGGCTCAAGTACATACGCCCGTCAATCGGGATACCGATTTTGGTTCGTTCCGAACTAGTCAAAGCCTGTGCGCGAGCATAATCTTTCCAAATATACACAGAGACTGCCTCCATCTTTATTATAGATTTGCCAACCCGGGGTTTTTGCTTCAGTTTGGTTTGCCAGAGCCTGCAATTGGAGAAGCGTGAGAGCATCCAAATAATAGATCCGCCCAATTTGGGGCGGTGGAGAATCGGTGTGATTAAGAGCAGAGAAAGGAAGTGCCATGTAATGGCTATCAATTGGAGCAGCGTCTAGAGGGTAGCGGGGATTAAGGAGTGAGCATTCAAAGCAAGGCGTGGTGATGGAAAAGGAGCGACCTTGAGCGGCCTCCGTCCATGCTTGAAAGAAAATACTGCTGCTTACTCCATCTACTATTCTGTGATCAAAACAACAACCCACTACAATTCCGCCACACTTCATCCCCGTCGCCTGCAAACAAATCATGTTCGCTTAGCTTACTAAGCTCACTAATATTCTACAACACCAGTTAATTTAGATGGATTTGGTGGAGTTAAGTTGTCAGTAAGTACGTACTTTAAGTAGTAAATTAAGATATGTATAGTAGTTAAACACTTACTTGTACAGCTAGAACAGGAACACAAAGAGGGGATTCTCCTTGGAGAGGGTGCCTCGTAGGAGTCAATTTGACTACAGATAAACTTGGCTGAGAAAAATCAAGATCCTTAATGGCAGCATCCGCTTCAGCTTCGATGAAGGGCACTCCTTGATTATTGCACTCTATCTCGGGCTCACCATTATCGTTGATGATAAACCTTCCGGCCACTGGATAAAACAGTACTAGTATCTCAGAGAGCGCCTTCTTAATGGAGCTTGCCATCTCTTCGTATGTCTTATCTTGCACTCCTTTGTAAACAAAGAAGTGACCCGGACTAATGGCGGCAACAGTGAGATCTATGTTGGAGCCTTTGAGCGTGCAATCTTGTGTGGGTACAGCTGATTGCACGATGGAGCTTTGAACAATCTCTACGTTAAAATCATTCAACGACTCTTTATCCATGCTAACTCTTAATCTCCAAACCTAGTACAATATCAAAATAGTCCAAATGAGAGCTTAACGAATAAGCAGAATAAATGTCTTGGTGGAAGGGATGATATGATATGGTATATATATAGTAGTCCAGATGTCCAAAGACAGAATAATTTTATTTTTTTTAAAAATGAAAGTCTTTTTTAAATCTAACGTTGTTACGTCGAAATTACATCTCACTAACCCCTTTTCCATTTAAAATGGAAACAAGGCCAAAGAATTCAAAGAACGTTAATGAGCCCAGTCAAGGAAGAGAATCGCCAACCATTTACGAGTGGATGATGTCGGATGGGGCAACATTTTATTTTCTATTATATTTTGTTTGTTTTATCTTCTATTTAAAATGGGGGAACGACTTGTCTACAGACTACTGGGGTTAATTAAATTGCCGGCTGAGATTTATGGGGAGGATGGACCGGCTCGATCCAAATGGAAAAGCAGCTGGTATGGGGATTAAAAAATAAAAGGCATATTCTAGGGAAGGATCATGCTGATAGAAAAATGTTTGTATTGATATTCTAGAAAGTACAATTCAATTCTATAATAAAAAGAATATCAATGCAATTGATTTAAAGGCAGATTATAAGTGAGATTGATTTGGTACTGTCTTTCAACATATCAATAATATAATACACTTCAAAGGGTCATCAAAAAACTTCACTAAATGAGAAATTTGAGTTGCAAGTGACATGATTGATCAATGTTAAAGCCCATAATTGTACAAATTTGAAGTCCTAATATTTTATGCAAGCAACTGTAGTGGAATACCGAACAATCATATTAGTAGTAAATGACTTTTATAGTTACCTAAAAGTTAATCCAATTTGGGACACCTAATAATCTTCAAACCTTGAATGTTTACCAAGTCCTTTTCGAGCTGTACTTCTTAACGTATGCAATGTTTTTAGAGACTTTTGCAGATTGTAGTGGAATACTGAACAATCATATTAGTAGTAAATGAATTTTATAGCTAGTTAAAAGTTAATCCAATTTGGGACACCTAATAATCACCAAAGCATGAATGTTTACCAAGTGTAGTGTAGAAAAAGTAACCCTTTTTTACACTTAATTTGGGAGTAAGTGATATAAAATTAACCTAATAATGCCTTGATTTAGTGTTGTAATGTGTTGTACACATTCACATTGAATCAATGGCCTCTTTTACTAAAATGTACTTAACATTGCCTCATTTAGGGTGTTGTAAAGTGTTGTATTACACTTTCACACCTATCTAGGGTTTCATTAATTAATTGTTGTTAATTGAGCTTAATTGGCCCCTTTAATTCAAATTTAAGCCCTCTTGATTACACTTTATGAAGGATCTATCTCGACACCCAATTATGATATTGCATGACATTTAATTTGGAAAGTTTGAGGTTCTAGAAAATGGTGTTAGGACCCATTCGCCTTTAGTGGCGAATGGGTCCTCTCCACATAGGACTCCCCTTTCTTTGCATTTTTTAGGTGGGTTTTTGATGTTATTTCATCCCACTAAAGCATGGTATGAGAAAGTTATGCTAGGACCCATTCATCTTTAGTGGCGAATGGGTCCTCCTCATGTAGGACACCCTTTTTTGAATTTAATTGTGGTAGGATTCTAATGATTTTCAATCCTAGATCTGGTGTTGGCTTGAATTATTTGAATTTCTAGGTTAATTCTTAGATTTACTATAAATATGAGGTTAATTCACATAGTTCCATCTAACAAGCAATCAAAGACTTTCAAAAGAGTTCCCTAATACTTTACAAAAGCATTATAGAGCACTTCAAGAGAATTTCAAAGGAATTCAAAGGTAGATGAGTGAAGTCTCATTGCAACAATTCAAGGTCATTTCATCATGTCAAAGGTATAGTGCATTCAAGCATGTTGTTGAGCTAAGATTGTTGATATAGCATTGAACATTTATTTGCAAGCATTGTTTCACATCTAAGTTGAGATCAAGATCTACATTATTCATGGCCACTTCATGTTAGTTTGCATATTTACATTCCAAGATAACTTCCAAGGTATCAACATTGCATATTTCATGTTTCATGTTTATATTTCTTTATTTCATCATTTGGTTTAATTACCTAAAAGGAGTTTGACCAAGGAAAACCCTATTCACTAACCATCAAGAAGTTTTTTTCCTCTTGAATGTGTGTTTGTAGGTTCATAGGTCAAAGATCAAGTGGAGAACAAGATTGGAGTGAAATTATCAAAATTGTCAAGTTGCAAAGTTGTCAATCCACATTACAAGAACATGAAAATGAAGCTACAATTTTTTTTTCAAACTTTTAGGAGCTAAAAACCTAGGAGTTGAGAGGGCGGATCTTAAAGAATAGAACCTGGAAATCAATTTTTTGAAACCCTAACAGGACCCATTCACCACTAAAGGTGAATGAGTCCTCAATGAGGCTTGAAGCAATGAAAACCTGGGATATGGGAGTGCAAATTGAGAGGAATAAAACCCAAAAGTCAGTTTTTGGAACCCTAACAGGGACCCATTTGCCACTAAATGTGAATGTGTCCTCCATGACCTAAAAAAAACAAGTTTTCTACAAGGTACACATTGTTTTAGCCTTCCAAAACTTCCCTTTTTATTGCTATAATAGTTAGGATTAGTTTTTGATTGTTATTTGCATGTTTTGGCCCTCATAATTAAATGAAACATTCCCTAGAAAAATTAGTGGTTTATCATCTTGTTCATCTTGGTGGTAAACCCTATTTTTCTTCGTTTCATTTTGGTGAAGCCAAGTTTTGAACATTCTAACTTCTTATTTGGAGTGCATTAAAACCCTATATTTTAGTTTTTCAATAGTTTGCATTACATTTGCACTTGTTGCATTACATTTAGGGTTCTTTAAAATTGCATTAGTTTGCATTGTCATGACTTTGTTGCATAAACTATATTGATTCTTCGATCCATTTTTGAGGGGGAAGAGGTTTGTTATATAGATTTTGAATTTTGAAATGAATGCTTGAGATCACATAGTTGAATATCTTGATCAACTGTCAAAAGATGTTGAGAGGATTTAGATGGGCATAATTTATGCAAATTGATTTCATAATTAGTGTGATTGAAGAAATCATTTTGAGTGTTTAGTGGGATTGAAGAAATAGATTGAATAATATGTGGGATTGAAGAATAGATTGATCTATGAAGAAATAGATTGAGCAATCGGTGGTTCGTAATTTACTCAATCATGAAAGTGGGTAAGGATAATTAATTAATTAATCCTTTTTGGAGTTGAAAGTGCAAATCAAGTTTGACTTTTGCAATCAAAGTGGTATTTGTTTGATTTGATTTTCGATGATGTTTTGAATAGTTTATTTAATTTATTCAAATTTGGAGGGAAAGTGATTTAATTAAACTATTAAGCTTTAATAATTCAATTTGACTTAGGGGAATAAAGTGAATTAGCGACATAATTAAATAATTGATGTTATTTAATTAATCAGGAGGAATAATGTTAGATTAAGACTTTATTAAATAAATGAAATTGATTTAATTGGTTGAAAATGATGAAAAAGTGAATTAATTAAATAATGTAGTAAATTATTCAATTAATAGCAGAAATTAGGGTTTTAGAACTTTATTGAATAAATGAAATTTATTTAATTGGTCAAATTTTATGAAAAAGTGAATTAATTAAATAATGTACTATTATTCAATTAATAGAGGAAATTAGGGTTTTTAATACAATTGATGTGAAATGTAATGATACTCGGTGATAATGATGTCGATGATGCAAAAATGTCATTTAGGATGTGTGATAAGTGTTAAGTCAATTTTACATGTCTACATTTTGCCCCTCTTTGAGACAAAGTATTGGTTACTTTGTTTCAAAGATTTTGATGTTAAGATCAAGTTTTAAATTTTTTTATATGCACTATGCTCTGACGATCAGTGGAATGATGGTAGGAGTCTAGGTCGCCCCCTCGAGAGGTTGGCTAAAAATTTGAAATTTGATGTTAGGCTCACGACACTATTTCATTTCAGTTTAGATGTGGAGAGGGAAAAAAATTAATCTTATAGGTCTTTCATTGTTCATTCAAATGTTCCTGAGAGCTCCTAGTTTTGACCTAGGAGAGGTGTCATTCAAAGACCCCGTCCTTCCATTTACCTACTAGGGAGGCCACCATTACCCTAGAGGATGTGTGGAGGATCCTCTACAAACCCATTCATGGAGAGCTTCTTACATATTCTATTCAACAAGGTACCCATGCTATTTGTCATGTTCTTGGAGTGAGTTGTTTGGAGGTTTGACAAACTGAGATAGACTTACCAAATTTGGTGGGTAGTGTTGATCTTGTTTCACTTGTTCTCTATGGTTTGGTGTCAGGGCTCATGGTTCCTAATAGGAGAGGCTAATAGTTTCCTATTGGTTGGGGTGTGTGTATAGAGCAAATGTTTGAGCATGGGACTAGATACACATGGGTTCCATGTCTCCTTTCCCACTTGTATAGAGATATGCATGAGGTTGCATGTTGTGGCGGGAAATCTATTTCTACCAGTGTCTCTCTTCTTCATGTATGGGCTTGGGAGAACATCTCAATTATGTGGCATGATGGTATATTGGATCATACTGCTAGGGACCCATATTCTTATCATTACAAAGAATTTTTTCATTATACATTGTCTGGAAAACTCTCCTACTAGCATCGTGTATTTGATGATATGCTAGGTTTTTTATGGAGACCAAATATGGATTGTGAGGCATGGCTAAATGATAAAGAGTAGTTGGTATACTACAAACAAACTAGATGCTTGATTGGTCGCATGCACTCTCTTTTGAAGAGATATCTACCTAATAGGGTTTTGCAGGTAGTTTGGAGAGAGACATGGTCACTTTGTAGATACTTATAAGGCTCAATTTGGTCAGACCACCAGAGAGTTTCGTGTCTAGGGTCTACAAGCTAATCAAGGTGTTGTTGTTTCTACGTTTAGAACTCTTTCCCTAATCAAATGGGGTTGGACAGTGGGCTTAGCTAATCCTGGTACTACTCCTGATTATGATCAATGGTGGGCACAACGCCTTCCTTTGAGATTTACAGATCCTATCGATGTTCTTACAGTGGGTAGAGCAGGCATTATAGGTCATCATGGAGAGAGGAAACATGTTGAGATTATTACAAAGTAGCCTGCTAGGACTTGACATGATGGTGCATAGGGAAGACAGTGTGATCAGATGTAGTAGGATCAAGGACAAGTTACAAGTCCCCCTCCACCACCCGGGGATGGAGGTGCACAGTTACTAGAGATGATAGTTACGGGAGATGTCAAAATATTATGGGAACCGACCGTGGAGGCATAGATTGTCACTCTCACTACAAAGTGATACATAGCTCGACAAGAGAGAGAGGGTTTCAGGATAGAGAGAGACACTAAGATTAGGCATCATTTAGTTGTAGAGAAATAGTTGCAAGTTGTTACCACTAAGAGAGATAGTCTTATGTTAGAGTGGGATAGTGTATGAGCTGAGAGAGATCAGCTGCTATAGAAGGTGACATATTATTAGACCTTATATGAGGCCTCTATTTCTACAGCACAATGATGCCCATAATTTGGAGAGTCAAGCACTATGAAATGTGTAGAGTCAGGTGGACACTTAGACAACCTGATCAGCTTGATCCTTAGAGTCCTCCTCGAGCTGGGTATTGGTTTATTTCTATTTGATCTTTATGATGTTTATTGTTCAGAGACTTATATTGCAGACAAGATTTTGTATATATATTCATCTGCCCAATTGAGGCCTTGTATATATGTATATTTTTGTATTATCCTATCACACATGTTTTATTGATGATGATGTACTATTAATTCTCCATTTTTGATGATGATATATATGAGATATACATGCTTTGATTTAGCTTCATTGTTTGTTTTGTGATGATTATGGATGAAGATGTACATGTAATGTATGCTTATACATGTTTTTGTGTATGTTTTTGATGTATGCATATGATGTGGATGGATGGATCATGTATTGTATCATATGATGGTTTATTATGTATATGA
>VDFB02011119.1:0-11291 GCA_007258455.2 Sequoia sempervirens
GCAACATCATCCTCTGTCTTTGTTTCAACAAACACAGCACTGGAGGTCTTTTTTGAATTCTTCTTCTGTGAATCGCGGCTACGATCCCACCATTCTGGATACCCCACAAGTTCAAAGCAGTGACTTTTGGTATGACCAGTTTGATTGCAATGGGTGCATTTGTAGGTGGATTTATCGGCACCATTAGTGATCTTAGGCGTGCTTTGAGAAGGCCGGTTCTGATTAGATCGGTTTTGGGTCACCATGGCTGAAGCTTCAGCCTTTTCTGGTTCTCCAATCATCGTTGTGCGTCGAACAGCTTCACGGCGGACCAATGCATAACATGCTTCTAATTCAGGAATAGGATCCTTTCTCAAAATTTCACCACGGACTTGTTCGAAGTCACCATCTAATCCAGCAAGAAAAATATGCACCCTTTGTCGCTGAACTGATTTTCGGTAAGATTCAACATCGTTCTCACTTTCCATGATCACCTTATCACGATGATCCAACTCACCAAAAATCTCGGTTAATTCTCCATAATACACAGAGAGTGTTATGCCATTCTGTTTGGCAGAGAAAGCCCTCTGATTCAAGACAAATACCTACAGTTCATCTGCTCCATCATAAAAATCCTTAGAAAGGGCTTTCCAAATATCTCGAGCAGTGGGTAAGCGAATGTATCGCTTCATAATTTTTGGGGACATAGACATCAACAGCCATCTCTTAACCTTTTGATTGTCTGCATACCACTTCTCATATCCATCATCCTTCTCGGTAGGTGGCTGTGAATTACCACGAATGAAAGAGAGTTTCTCCTTCTCAGCAATATGCATCTCCATGATTTGAGACCACAGATCATAGTTTGTTTCATTGAGTACAATCCCTGCATTGAAGGATGAACCTTCAGATTGAATAATAATAGGAGCAGATTTCGGCTGAAGTGCTTCCGAACTTGAATCGCCCATGGTTCAATGAAGGGGAAAAAAAATGATTCAAAATTCGTAGCTCTGATACCAACTTGAAAATTAGAAACTCAGAAGAATATTTTTTCATTCCTATTTTTACAATGAATCTGTACAGGTTCATATACATACTCAGATCCTACAATCATGCTGTGTGCGTTATCTATACAGCTGCACTATCTACAGGATAGGAAAGTATCCGAAAACAGTTAAGGGAAAAACAGAAGACAATTTAGGAAAGAATCAGAAAAAATCAGAATATCGCAACAAATATTACAAGTGACAGTGTCCATAGACATCATGATGGGTTAGCATCTTGCTTTCAAAGCAACAAATACCCCATCGCAAACAAAATCTTTCAAAGCATGCAATATCAAGGCAAAGGACTAGGCATACACGAGCAAGGAATTCTAGAACCAATACAGCTTCAGGAAAATTACAAACATCAAGGTCTTGGTTATTCCTCAGACAACAAATCAAACGATGTCAGTGGTACCTCCTCGATACTGGGGGCAACCTTGTCAGATACAAATGTCAAAATGGAGTCCATGAGAAATATTTGTCATAAGATTGCTGCCAACACCCCCTCCACCCACACCATAAACCATCATTCTATCATGAATCAACCTTCCCTTTGGAACCAACAAAAACAAAAGTCTTACAAGTCAAAAGATCAAAATCAAATGTCAAAGGCCATTGAATCAAACAAAAGGACAAGTGGACAAATGAAATTAAAATGGATCCCAAAGAAAGATGGATCAAACAAAGACACCAAGTCAAATACAAAAGTCAATCACAATGTGGAGCCACAAGACAAGAGGAAGAAAAACAAAGGTCAACCATGGAAGATGAAGATTTCTGGTAATATTGTTCCTTTTATTTTTGTTTTATTTCCTTTGTGTTTCGTTATTTCATTGGATTTTGGTGTTATTGATCTAATCATCTAACAAATCTGATTTTTCCTTTGATTAAATTGGTGAACCCAACATTTTGTAGAGAAATTTGTGTGTGTTCTTGTTTGCTTTCACTGTTTTGCAGGTTACAGCCAAGACGTCATACGAAATCCCGTCACCTTCATTTGAGCACAGAAAAATGGGCGAATAAAATATTTTCAAACAGTTTCTGGGTTTTTTAGATCTCGCTCTCATCTTTCTAGAACATTAAATGGTTTTAAATTTTGTTGAGATTTGAGAAAGTTATGGGCATTTTAGTGATCGCAATTTTTTTTCAATTTAATTTTTAAACCCGCGTTTTTATTTTGTCTATAACATTCTTTTTGTGCAGAATTGTGGAAAATATTTTCTGGGTTTTGAAGGTCTATCATTTAGCTTTCCATGGATATATACCACTTAAAATTTTGTTAAGTTTTGAGCAAGTTATCGCTGTTTTAATTTGCTACTATCATTAATGTTTTATTTATTTAATTTTTTTGTGTTACTAATCTTCTCTTGTAGCGTGTGGCGATCCCCATTCGTGTGTCGAAGACCAGTGATTAAAGAGATTACTAATTCATTGTTTGTAGATTTGAATGTCGAAGAAAAGATAAACAAACATTGTGCTTGTTTTTCTTTCATAGATTAGCAAACATTTGATTTTGGTGCATATAAAAAGAACACATGTCTTCTTTGATTGATTGTGCTTGCAAGATGGTAGGTGAGTATGCTCTCACTTGGTGAAAACCTCGTGATCAGAAAACCAAACCCATCTTTATTTGTTAATTACCCTTCATGATTCGGTATATCGGAGTATCCTCTCCCCTTGCGCATTCGTGCGATCCTGGGTGTAAGAGAAACAGTTACTGACTCTAGAACTTGGGCCTGTTCTGGTGGGAAAAATTACTCACCCTAGGACGACTCAGACCGGTAGCACCCTGACACCGAGGGACTTCCAGCCGGTATATAAAAGTGGGTTCTTGGGGAAAACCCAAGAATCACGAGCGTGGTTCCGACGAGATGGATCCGAAAGTGGACTCTTGCCGCATGGATCACGCCCCACGAATGGAATGCCCGAATTAAAAACCTCTTGTCTTAGTGTCCAACCGTTCTATTGGTCGTTGCTTGGTATAGTGCAGGGTACAGTATCATGCCCGAAGACACTCACTACTGATCCCCTTGAGTAGAGATAGCAATTATTGGGATGTCACTACCCAAAGAATCTGAATTTGGTGTGCTCGAATGACGTTAATGAGCCGTGGAGGGGAGCCAATGCCACCAAAATTCTAAGCTATCCACTCTCGAGAAGGAAAGGTGTTTATCACCAATCTGGGGTATATCGGTGGGCTATACCAAGTATACAAACCCTTGGCCTATTGGCCTTTTAGGATTGTACTTGTCTTATGTGTGTTTGTTTACACCCAAAACATTGTGCTTGTCAAATGCTTGTTGGATTTTTTCAAAACATTATACACAATATTCACAAATCTGAACACAAACAATCGACCTTGGACAAATCAAACTTTTGAGCAAAACATCAAAAAAAACAATCTCAGTCCCCATTTTGAACTTAGACTTTGCATTGTTCATCTTAGTCATCATTTTGAACCTAGACATGGCATTTATAACATTAAGTCCTTAGTCAAACATCATCATCTTAGTCCTCATATTGGCCTTGACAACCTTGTCATTTTGCATTAACCATTTTCTTAGGAAAATGTCATCATTATCTTGCATTGTCATCCTTTATCCCAAAAATACAAAAAAAATAGTGGCATAACTTGTCATCTTAGTCTTCATTGTCCTTTGGCATTAGTCATTTTCTTTAGACAACATTGTCATATTGTATCCCTTATTATCAAAAATCCAAAAACATAGTCTTGCATTGTCATCCTTTATCCAAAAAATCCAAAAAACATAGGCTAGTGTCATCCTTGCATTTAGTTGTCATTCTCATCATTCTCATTTGAGAAAATCCCTTTTATGGTTGAGACTAGGCTTCAAAGACAACAATGACAAATGACAAACTTTGGACAAGATTCTTATCCCAACATCGACAATAACACTTACGACACGAACAAACATTGGACTTTTTCCGACCCATTTCACAACATGAACATGCAATCTCCCATGAACATGCCATCTTCATCACAAAACATTTTTGAACCATTCATAGAAAGAGACCAAAATGGATGAGTATATTTCAAAGACATAGAAGCTGCAAAGCAAAATCCTAATATATTCTCCTTTGTAAAAAAATATATCTTACGTGACCCTCAAAGGTATCTAGCCATGCTTTTGGACTTAGGGGCTAAGTTACCACAAGGCTTTGACATAAATACTTTGCCACCATCTGTCTACCCTCACAATCAACAATCACTTGACACAAATCCTGCCATTATTTCACAACAAACGTCCACTTATCACCCTTATCCTAACCTTGACAAGGGAAGCCAACTGTCCAATCGTCCATTCCAAACCTCCATGTCATATTCTAATCCTTCACCTATTAATTCCATCCAAGTCTGCATCCCTTATCAATCATCTACCAACTCATGTCAAGTCCCCACATCATACCATATCGATCCAGTCCAAGTCTCCATGTCCTCTTTCAATCAACCTTATACCAATCCAATCGAAGTCTCCATGTCCTATCCTTGTCCTTCAATAGTTAATCGGGTCCAAGACTCCATGACATATCGGTCCAAGAACTCCATGTCCTATCTTTGTTATCATCCTACTCCAGTCCAAGACTCCATGTCATATCTGGTCCAAGTCTCCACGTCATACCCTAGTCCTTCACATACTAGTCCAATGCAAGTACCCATGTCATATCCTAGTCCTTCATATACTAGTCCAGTCCAAGTTCCCACGTCCTACCCTAGTCCTTTGGTCATTAATCCTTTTCAAGTCACCCCCTCACAAGCCACATCTAGTCATGAAAATTCTATCATAGTCCAAAGTCAAATCCCATTTAATAAACTTGAGGATACATGTCAAAATGAAAGCCCAAAGCATGACCTTATAATGTCACCCTCATGTCAAGAACAAGGTAGTCCATCCCATGACCTTATTTTCAATTGTATCATCCACGACAACCATCTTTGACCAAGACCCCATCATTGACCAAGAAGTCCAAATCCATGACAACCCCATCTTTGACCAAGACCCTACCATTGACAAAGAAGTCCAAAACGATCCACTCCTTGACCTTTACGCCATTCATGATCAAACACTTGCTGACCCTATACAAGCCTCTACTATTGACACTTCCCACAATGAGACACTTGCCTCCATGGGACACATAGACGATATTCCTCCAAAACAAGAATCTTCCACGAGGGACATGCTTGCATATGATCAAGTTATAGCTAAAATCATTGGACTCTATGACACTAAAAATAATGATGGCTTCGACATTGTCTTGGAAGCACCAACAGAATCATTTGAACCTGACATGTCACACGATCAGACTAAAGATATCATTCAGGAATATGTCCAACATGAAAATGAAGCTAAGACACTTTATCAACTAGGGTCATCTATCTTTGTCAGAGCAGGGTTTCTTGCAGACGAAAATATTACAAGTGACAGTGTCCATAGACATCATGATGGGTTAGCATCTTGCTTTCAAAGAAACAAATACCCCATCGCAAACAAAATCTTTCAAAGCATGCAATATCAAGGCAAAGGACTAGGCATACACGAGCAAGGAATTCTAGAACCAATATAGCTTCAGGAAAATTACAGACATCAAGGTCTTGGTTATTCCTCAGACAACAAATCAAACGATGTCAGTGGTACCTCCTCGATACTGGGGGCAACCTTGTCAGTTACAAATGTCAAAATGGAGTCCATGAGAAATCTTTGTCATAAGATTGCTACCAACACCCCCTCCACCCACACCATAAACCATCATTCTATCATGAATCAACCTCCCCTTTGGAACCAACAAAAACAAAAGTCTTACAAGTCAAAAGATCAAAATCAAATGTCAAAGGCCATTGAATCAAACAAAAGGACAAGTGGATTAAATGAAATTAAAATGGATCCCAAGAAAGATGGATCAAACAGCATTACCAAGTCAAATACAAAGTCAATCACAATGTGGAGCCACAAGACAAGAGGACTCCCATATAACACATGTCCACCTCCTTCAAAATGGTTATCAATCAAGGCATATAAAGTGTTGGTTCCAAACACCATCCCTCCAAAATCTATCATCCACCATCCCAAGTTTGGAAAATAAAAAGTGATTCATCCAAATGTCCAAACAAATTTTCCACCTCTACCATCATTCGTCATAACCCTACATCTCGTTTAAAGTCCAAAAATCTCACGTCACAAATCCGTCACATCATGGCAACAACTCTTTACCACAAGGACTCTCATAGCACTCTATTGCGATGTGCGTATTTTGATAAGGCCAACTCTAGTATCAGAAAGGATCACAATGACATTGATCAGTTATATGAAAGCGCTATGATCCTGACAAGACAACTCCTTCAGCAAGGTCATTCTTGGCATATCATGGCACCAGTATCTATATCAGCACCATCAGTGGATTCAAAATAGTCAGTGGTTATCTAAAGCATCCAGGCTATCCACAAAATTAGAAATACAAAAAAAATCATAAAGTCAAGAAAATAGTAAAGAAAAATTCATCCAATGGTGAAAACACGGCAAGCGAAATACGGATAAGTACCATGATGAAAACACGGCAGAAAAGCAGTCATGTGTAAAATAAATGATACATGTGGACTCTTACACTTGGGGGCAAAGTCGTCTCATTCCCATGCCTTCCTCATGACATTGACATCCATCAAGCCCTATCATTTTCGTCCATTTTCCCACCTACCTTGGTCTTGACATAAAACTGGCACACATAAATCATGCTTTGGGAAAACTCTTGACATGTCTATCCTTCGGTCATACATGATTCACGAAACATCAGGTCATTAACTATCATAGTCTTATTGTCCTTATACGACATAGTCCTTGAAAACCATATGACATTCCCTTAGTCTCATGTCTCCCATCCTTTACCAAGGCCACCTTTTGTCCTTTTATGCTTGTCACCTATCTTGGCTTTCCCTTGTCAAATGGTATAAGGAAACTCCATCATCCCATCTAGTCCTAACCAAGTCATTCCAAATGCAACGAGTCCAATTCATACAAGCACATTATCCAAAATGTTACTAGACTGCATTCCTGGCCCAACTGTAGACCTCAATACTTTCATCACATTATCGTCATCATCCTCACGTCGTTTCAGGATGCATCCTTCCCACCTCAAACAACGTTGTCATCACAGGTCAATTGGTATTCAGCTTAACTAGGGGCACAATCATGTTTGTCCTTGGATTCTCATGTGTAGGCATCAGTTATTTGCATTTGTCACGATCCTCTTAAAACATCAAAATCCAAAAAATCATAAAACGACAAAAAGACCAAAAACATCTCAAAAAGTCCTGAAAAAAGACAAAAACATCATAAAAGTCTTGAAGAAAGACAAAAACATCATAAAATGTCCTAAAAAAAGACAAAAACATCATAAAATGTCCTAAAAAAGACCAAAAAAATCATAAAGCGTCCTGAAGAAAAACACAAAAACATCCAAATCAATGTCAAAATCCTAAAAATGGAGTCAAAGTCAATCATGTCAGTCAGTCCATGTCATTGTCGAACTACGTTGTCTCTGCGCATTTGCTACGTAGACAAGACCATCAGTCGATGAGTCCCCGAGACATTAGGTCAGTCCTTTTAGGTTGGTCCAAATAAAATCATGGCATTTGTCGCAATCGTCACATCGGTCAAATAAGTCAGACATAGTCAAACTTAGACACAAGATAGTCATTCGAAATGTCAATGTCAAAAATTGGTCAAAATCAGACAGCACAGTCCAATCAATCATACAGTCAACATCAGTCAACTTGCCAAAACATATTACTCAAAACAATGTTAGTCTCGTCACTCTTTGGTTCTCTTCAAGATGTGTCCTTCTTGGAGTTAGACCTCATCAAAATGTCCTTTGCCTTTTCAGGATGTGTCCTTCCTGACAATAGGCCCCATCAAATTGTCAACACCGTCAAATTGGCAAAACTCTTAAACTGTCAAAACTGTCAAACCGGCAAGAAATCAATCTTTGGCAAACAAACATTGGCAAACAAAATTAAATAGCTGTTAATTTTTCTGGTCTATCTTGTCTTATCTTTTGACTATCTTGGCTATTTTGTCTTATATTTTTATTGTCTTGTCTTTTAGTCATGTTACTAGCTACCTCGAGGATGTCCCCTGAAGGATTTAGAGGTGCGATGACGTCTCCTGGGCCTATTTAATTTTCTTTGGCTATTGTCTGTGGATTGTCTTGACAAAAAGACTGGGGCAACTTCACCCTTAGTATGAGTTAGGACATTCCTTGTCTGTGACTGTCTGTTTTTCAAGTGGATGACCTTGCACACCTTGGTCTACGTCATATCATGGTGTTTGTTGTCCATTTGTGTCATTTTTACCACCCAATGATGATTAAGAGCAATAAATATTAATGTCCTATGGTAAAGTTTTGAAGGATTTGGTCTAGGAACTCACATGCATCTTCTTTAGTCGTGTCATCTTCTCTTGCCTGTTTCATATAGGCATTGCATCCATATCATCATCCATATCTTTTGCACTAACATTTCTTTGTCTCTTCATATTCTAGTCTTCTTGTCCATTTCGAGAGCACACCCATGTTCTTGGAACCCGTCTTTCCTCTCGAGGGGGCATACCATAACCCTCCTTGTTTTTCTTCCTCATCTTATTTTCTTCACCAAGTCAAATACCCCATCGCAAACAAATATAAAGAAAGATGGATCAAACAAAGACACCAAGTCAAATACAAAAGTCAATTACAATGTGGAGCCACAAGACAAGAGGAAGAAAAACAAAGGTTCACCAATGTAATCAATGGAAAAATAGATTGTTAGATGATTAGGTCAATAACACCAAAATCCATTGAATATAACAAAGCACAAAGGAATACAATGAAAGTAAAAGGCAATTATATCACCTGCATTCTCCATCTTCCATGATTGACCTTCGTTACACCTCCTAGCTTGCAGTAAATGAAAATGCCCTCAGATTTGTATGAGAAACTTTGACAAGAGACAAGACTAAAGCAAGTTTTGAAGGATTTACTTGAAATCTAAATGCCTATGTCTAAAAGCCTATGATTGACAATGCCTATGTCTTGATTAAATGACTATAATAATAAATAATGAAATTGCCTATGGAGATTTAAGTGTGAAAGCAAATGCCTATAATAACTATGCAAAATGTCAAAATGTGCGTGTCTTTGAAAAATGAGAAGAAGATGGCATTTTATAGAAAAGGCCATTTCGAATGGACGGACGAGATAAATCAATGATGAGAACCTAAAATGAACGATCTAGATTAAACCTGAGAATCCCTGATTAGGGTTAGGGCAAAATCTTTAATCGAACGGTCAGAATAAAATCGAATCGACGGTGGAGAATAAATGAGACAAATTAATTAGAAAATGAAGATTTTCGAAAAATCAATAAGATAAGATTGTCTGATTTGCAAGATTCGAAAAATCAAAGAGATAAGATGTGGACTGAAGATAAGATTTGGAAAATCAAGAATCTACTCGATTACTTGATTGAATTAAAATAATTCAAATTATGGATTTTGAGAGATAATAAATAATCTTTTTAGATTATTTATCAAAAAGGATTGACAATTAAGATTGACATGACATTTTAAATAATTTAATTTATTTAAAATGAGAAGAATATTAATTAGCAATTGAATAATTAAATTTAATTATTTAATTTGGGAGATAAAGATGAATTAATTAAATAAATTGTCAATTTTATTTAGTGGAAACTGAGTTAGTGGCATTATTTAATAAATAAATTTATTTATTTATTTAATAATCAAGAAAAATTAAATGACAAAGGGGAATTAAATAAATTAAGAAATTTATTTAATTAAGGGAAGACTTAGACAATTAATGGCGTATTTAATAAATAAATAAAATTTATTTATTTAATAATCATGAAGAATAAATGACATGAATTAATTAAATAATTATGAATTATTTAATCAATAGTCGAATGTGGACCAAGGACATAATTAAATGTCATAATTATGCTAGGACGAAAGTGGTAAAAATGAAGCTTGTAGGCCTAGGTCATTTTTAGGTGTCTACATGTCCTACTTGAATAGGCAACACGATCAATCCCTTGGAGGATCTTTCTTCTTCATCATAAGCTTTTATTGTGATTTTTCTTCTTACATCAATAGCATTATTAGAATATCCTAGTGCACAGACCAATTTTAAAGTGCAAATGTTTAAACCATCTCCACCATCTATTAGGACACGTTTAACACGATGTTTGTGGATTAATACTTCAATGTGAAGGGCGGCATTGTGCGAATGAGTAAGTGATACATCATCTTGTTCAGAAAATGATAGGCAGTGAGGCGTGGTTAAGTGTCCCACCATAGCCTAGAATTGGAAAACTTCCAGATTATTGGATACTATGGTGGCCACAAGATGGTGAGATTTTAAGGAGTTCTAATATTGATATTTAAGTTGGTATTTTCTACAGTTGATCGACTATGTTGTACTAATTTGATGGGGCAACAGTGGTTTTAGATGTAACTCCTTTCAATATTACTTTGGATTGCCCCCTTGTTGTCACGTTGACTAGTTGATAGTCTTGCTTTTCCCTGATTTTTATGAAATTAATCTAATTATTGGATGTGACCATGTTTGGGATCAGATTTAATGGTATGATGTCATTGATTCCAAAGTTATCAGTTTGATTATGAACGACACCATTATTCTCAACCACAGAAATACAATGAATAGTGTTGTCATAAATGTAGTTTAGATTTTTACCTTTACTGTTTGCAGAAGAAGATTCTCCTTTTTTTATAATTTGGTAAAGGATTTTTAAATGCACTATGATCATTGCTTGTTTGATTTCCTTCTACAAATACTTTCTTGTTATCAATCAAATCTTGTACTGGATTTTTCAACTACATACAATCGTTTGTTTTGTGTCCTTTGTTTTTATGAAAGTCACAATAGTCAGTGTCATTCCACCAAGATGGTTTTACTCTTGGTTCCCAATTTTTTGCTTCAGGTAATGTGATAAGTCCATGTGTAAGAAGTTCTCTCATTTTTTGTTCTAGTATTTGTCCCAATGATGTGAATCTTCTTCGATTTGATGGTTTTTGATATGATTGTGGTTTAGATTCACCATTGTTCAAATTTTTGTTTTGATTGACACTTTGATTGATGTTTTGGTCATTGTTTTGATGGTATTTGCAGTAATTGCCATCAAATTAAATACCGGTTTCACATTTTGTGTCTCATTTGCAGCATCATTGTTACCAATATTTC
>VDFB02011121.1:0-12528 GCA_007258455.2 Sequoia sempervirens
GGTTAGAGGGGAGAGAGGGAGAGGGGGTGGGAGTGAGAGACTTGAGAGAGAGAGAGAGTGGGGGGAGTGGGATAGAGATAAAGGGTAGGGGGTGTACAAGGGTTTAGGGTTTCAGGGTAGAGGAGCTCAAGAGGGAGAGGGGGTAGGAGGGAGACTTTCAAGAGAGAGAGGTGGTGAGTGGGAGAGGAATAGATGGTAAGGGGTACAAGGGTTTAGGGTTATAGGGTTAAGGGTTAGGGTTTATTTTTTTATTTGCATTGATTTATGTTTTATATATGTGTACAATGATTTTATAATTTGATAATACTTTATTTTAAAATTTACATAGTTTCCCATGGAACAATTCGATGGAACAAATTATATAAGTTGTATATAAGTGTATATAAGATTCTTGAACTTAAGAATTCCTTGAAACAAATATAATTTGTATATAATTGTAATTTAGGCAAAACAATTTTAGAAAAATTCACTACATTTCAAATAAGGATTGAAAGCATATATGTGGGTTTACATGCAACCAAAAAAAGTGAGAGATGATGTTATCAAAAAATTTTGAATTTAAGAATTTTCCATGAAACAAATATGTACATATAATTGTAATTTAGGAAAAATGATTTTAAAAAAATTCACTATGTTTCAAATAAGGATTGAAAGCATATATATGGGTTTACATGCAACCAAAAAAAGTGAGAAATGATGCTATCAAAAATTCTTGAACTTAAGAATTTTTCATGGAAAAAATATGTACATATAATTGTAATTTACACAAAATGATTTACATCTATGTACAAGTTACAATAAGTTCTCATTTGAACATGTATAGGGTTACAAGTGAACTTGAAAACCATGGATATAATCTAAGTCAAAGATTTTGGTTCAACCCGCTCTTCAATAACATGTAGAATTTTTTGATGATCATCACTATCTAGTCTCCATTTTCTTTGGCCATGTGCATGTGGAATTGCATGAAGATGTAGGGTGGTAGCAATTATTAAGTGACTATATTGATAGACCTTGTTATTAGGTTGATAGTCAACAAAATGAATCCCATGCTGAACAACTTTGACTTGTTTTAGATATGTCCCTTGCACTACAATAGAACCTGCATGGTAAACATGAACCTAAGGTAAGACATATGTACATGTGCAAAATTTTTCATGCTCAAGGTTTGTACAATATATATTTAATGTTTATAATGTAATGTGCACATGTGAATAAAATGTATATAAAATTTTAAATTCAAACTCACCTATGGCAAATGACATTCCATCACTTGTTTCAAGTTTTGTTAGCTTATTCCTCTCTTCTGTGTAATGCAATAAATAATAGCTAACACCTTCGATGTTTCTAGGCTCTGCTATGATTGCAAAAACATCTCTTGTACACCAATTTTACACAAAAAAATTCTAAAAAAATTAGAAATGTCTCTAAAGATCATTAACTAGATATATATAATATTTAGATTATTGAAAACTTACACATGTGTACCTTTTCTAACCAATCTTGAAATATGGTCATAATCAATTGAAATCAAAGGAATGTCTTCAAATCTTTCTTCCTCATTTTCATCATATGTTTCTAAAACAACTAGTGGAACTGTATCCCATTTACCAACATATCCAAGTTCTTGATTGTTGCATGCATAATCAGAGTTTCCATCAATGCACTCAGTGCAAAAACAAGAGTAATCCCTTATGTCTAATATCCATCCATGGTGACTATCTGAACTCCTAACACAATGCAAAGATCTTGTTTTTTCTACCCTCTTGCATCCATGCATCAATCTTCTATCCACACCTAGATACATATGTACAACAAAAAACTTATGTGAACAAATATGTATATATATATTAAATTTAAATAAATTCAAATTTATGATTTAATGTAATTTATACATACTCGATATCTCCCAAAACACTCTATGTGGAATGTGTCAGTTTGTTCTTGAAGATGTGTCAACCACATTTGATGCAAAGTGTTTCTTGCACCATTCAACAACATCATGTGCATTGTCTAGACGATCTTCTGGATAACTCATTTGATGCAAGCTCCTGCTCCATCATGCTCACCCTTTCCATGCCCACTCTAAAAAAAACTCCAAACATGTGATATTTCATAGATTTTATGATATCTACAAAGTGCATAGAATGGTCGTGAAGATTTGAATTGTGCCACACATCCATCTGACCATACAAAATGATTTTCAAATTTTACACCCCTGCTTCTCAAATTCTCAAAAAATATTGTAAAGCAATGTTGGACAAAAAGTGTGTCATGCTCTTTATCATCACTAATATAAAAGTGATATTCTTTCTTAATGGCTTGTTCTTCATCTATACTCTCAACACCATCTAGTTCTGATTGTGCATGTTGATATGAGACATAGACATAATAGTAATTTACTTTGAAAAGTAATACTACGATTGAATCTCCTTTTTGATCTTGCAAGGGTAATTTTCTGCAAAGTCAACTACTTGATAGAAGCATTCCATGTGAAAATATCTGTTCAATGTTTGGAATTGTGCTTGCCACTTAGCAAAAAATGAATGATGTATGTATGGTCATATCGAATTTCAAAAATCTTCCATAAATTTTCCAATGGGAATCTCCTCTTCTACATAGATCAACCTTGTGGATTCTTTCCCAAGATTTGTTTGCAACTTTACATACTTGTACTGGGTAAATATGTGAATAACTAATAAACTACTTGATAATTGAAACATTACATCAAAGAAAATCCAAATAACAATCTATGAGAAATTGAAACAAATAAACTTTCTAAAAATAGTACTTACCTCTTGCAATTTACTGTCTTTGTTGGGTTAGTATCCTCAATTCTTGAAGGAAATTTAGCCAAATTTCCACATGTCTCTAAATTCCTTTTATGCGAGTTTATTTTGAGGGTCCATTTTCGCTTGATCATAATATAGACTTTATGAATCTCTTCTAGTCTAAAACAGCAATGCGACAACAACAAGTTTCAAAAAACTTGTTTATCTTCACATAATGTGGCTTTAACCTTTGAAACATTGTTTGCCCAATCTTTATATGAGGATATGCATTAAAAAAGTTCATATACATCTCAAATTGTGTTATGTCTAGCCAATGTTTGATACGATTTTCATAAATACTAGGTCCAATCCTATGTCTCATAACATCTCTAGTATTTGATGATGGACGAGTCTGATCATGCCAAAAACCTGAGACCAATTTCCTAACATCTTGATCACATTAGAATGGGGAGCTCTACACACATAATTTCCCCAATTTCCTTCTAAACTCTCATCCAAAAACTTTCTCTTTTTATCATATTTTATCAATGTGGTTCTACTCTAACCAATTTCAGTTGAAAGTGCTGACATTTTTCTTTTCTTGCTATATCTTGATGTACAATAGATGTCAACATCACCCTTCTTGTAGTGGCCTTATCCACTGATTGAGATCCTTTCCCAATGGAATCTAAACCTTTTTTAACATTTTGAACAATATCCTTTTGTAATCCCATTTGTTTCTTCTTATTTGATACTGAATGAACTACCCAACAATTGTAGCAATGACTCTTTGAGCTCATCCACGAGAGAGAAGTAGCATTGATAGCTTAATTGGGTTTCAAAGTGTATCAAGATGATTGAAATGATGATTGATCATTCCATTTACAGATTTAGTCATTGACTTCTTTCTCTTATTATAAGGTTGGTTGGCATAATATTTGAGTTTCTCCATATCCATTTCAAGTAAATGATCTAAATTTCTATGAGAAATTTGTTTCCCCACCTTCTCAGCTAGTTTTATATGCTCATCCATACCAGTAGGAGGAAGTGATCTTGACCCCTCTCCAACATGCATTGTTTGAACTTTTGCCTCCTCCCTATCTTCAAGGACCATGCATTCTTGAGTGGATTCATTTGATCCAATGTCTAGATTCGACTCGACTTGAGCATGAAAACTTCCTTCTTGTTGAGCCCTTCCTACACATGTGTCACAAAATATTTTTCAAACAAAAGTGAGATGATGTTGAATATAAGTGAAGTTTATGTATGAAAGCAAACAAACTGATAAAACATGGCGAGCTATAAGTGAGAGAAGTTTGTGCTAGTTATATATGCTCATCCATACTAGTAGAAGGAAGTGATATTGACCCCTCTTCAACAAGCATTGTTTAAACTTTGGTCTCCTCCCTAACTTCAAGGTCCTTGTGTTCTTCAACGGATTCATTTGATCCAATAGCTAGATTTGGCTCGACTCCATCTTGAGGAATCCCTAGAGCATAAAACATAAAAATAATTTGAGAACATTGAAGTGATGAAAATAAAAGACCAAAGACACAAAACACAAATATTGAAACAAAAAGAATTTGCTTAAGGAATTGGAGTCAAGGATCATATAAACATTACAACTTGCATGACCAAGATGACTTGAGGGCATTTAAAAGTATTTATATTCATTCAAGTGCAATGATGGTTAGAAAACTTCAAAGTAAAAGTCCTAAACACACACTTGAGAGTGAGAGAGAGAAGAAACAAGCATGTACCTTGTTTCTTTCTATGATAATTTTCCAAGTTTTGTCCACGCCTCTTTTGTTCTTCTTCTTTTGACAATTTTCATTTGGACACATTTTTCTTTTCTTTGTTGTCCCATTTTCTTCTTCAACTTAAAGATGACTCTAAACAAATTCTACCAACTTAGTTAAATCGTTGCCTTGATTGATGAAAAGTTTTGAGCTCCAATATTTTCCTCCTTGATAAATGTGCAAAACTTCTCCAAAATCACCTGCACTCCAAGTGAGGTCAAAATTATTCAAGTGTACATGGAGATAACTAGATCCCTAGTTTAAATGAATCTAGTATTAATATTAAGTTATTTCATTATGGAGTTTGAACATATTTGATGGTATAAATGAACTTTAAGGATGTCAAAATGTATATTGATAGAGGAATTATATTTGAATTGAATTTCAAGTTAGTTGTCAAAAATGTATAATAGAACTATAATTTAAATTAAATTTACTTAATTATATTTGAATTGAATTTCAAGTTACTTGTCAAAAATGTATAATAGCTCAATATAATTTGAATTGAATTTTATTAATTATATTTGAATTGAATTTCAAGTTACTCAAGTCAAAAGATTATATCTTGTTCTCAACTCAATGGTTCATGTTGCTAGTCATTTTTTAAAAATGTATTTTATTGCTTGATCAACATGAATGAACTTAATTATAAAGTGGCATCGATTTCCCTAAAATTCTACTAGAGATCAAATGTATATTGAATATAAGGAAATGTAAGTTGTAAGAGATCAGAAAATAAGAAAACATGTATGTATATTGAATATTTAAAGAAAATGCATACATATATTATGTGTAAACATGTTTAAACCATAAGAAAACACATGCACATACATGTAAAGGGATTCAATACATATAAACATAACACATATTATAAGCAAAGAGGCAAATGTATGCATATATCATATAAGCAAAATGTAAATTAAAGATCATCAAATGTCGAATACTAAAGATCAAAAAATAAGCAAATGTAAGTTAGAGATTATCAAATATCAAATACTATTAAAGATCATCATATAATCAAATACATGTGGTCAAGATCATAAATCTAGAGTGCATGGCCTAATATGAATGTCTACTCCTAGACGAATGGCCATCTGAATGAGAACGGTCCTACTCTGATGGATGTGCTGAGCCCTGCAAATAAAATTATTAATACAAGATGTGTTAAATACATATAATTTATAGCTGATAATTTTATGAAGAGTTATTTTAAATGAACTTGTATTTTTTAAAATTCAATAGATCTATGCATACATAAATATATTGCATGTACATACACGTGTGATTATATAAAATGTAAAACTCACATGTCCACTGATAGCAGATTCATCCACAGAGTCACATTGATCATGCACACGATCTGGACCAAGGCTAGGAGTGATATGAGGTATGTCCACCTATAACAATATATATACACATATTTATCAACTTACATGAATATCTGGTTTAAAAAATAAAATAATGAAAAAGAATTGAAACATGCACATGCACACATACATGCATCATGCGATGTCGGATGACCTAGGATCCTAAAGCGGTCCGCATCCACCATATCACCAAGCGATCAGCGGCGAATCAACATGCATCCATCTGATCTATCCCGCGTGGGTGCCGCATAAATGATGAATGTAGAAGAGGACTATGAAGGTGAGATGGCATCGGTGATGATGAACTAGAACCAATCAACATATCAGTAAAACCCATAGTCTGTGCAACTGCCGTATGAACTATAGGTGGATCCTGATGTGCACTAGTGCTTGGCTGAGAGTGATGGGATCCTGGAACTGAATGACCTCTGCATCTCAAATTCTCTCTAACATGCTCTATACCCATCCCATTATCTAATGCAATGTGGGCATATGCCTCCAATAGGTCCTTAGCCAAACAATGCAAAGTCATGTGTGACATATCTCCTATAAGTGCATCAAGCTATGTAGGAGTAGGGATGTCGGCCACTATAAAAGGATCCATGGTGGTCCACTGTGCTGAAAATGGTGTGGATCAAGAATGTCTGGACATCAAATACTGACCTACATGATCATTAGATATCCTAGTGGTGGCAGCCGCAATGTCACCTATAGTGTCAATTGCTTCCTTTTGGGAAGCAATGACAACCTCATCTGTTATGGGGGCTAGAGCTGGGGTGAGTGCAGGAGACCTATCACCAACCAATACCCTAAACATTGGGGGTGGTCTATTTACTCAATGATAGGTGGGCCTATCAACAATCCTACCACGCCCCTGACCAACATATAGTGGAATGTCCAGGTAGTTAACTTTGAGGCTCAAATGGACCTCAGCATACAAGTGCTAAACAAAATACAATGGAATCTGGTCATTGTTTGGGTATAGACCATGTACTGCAAGAAATCATGGGTAGATCAATGAGGCCATAGCATGATCAACACATCTAGTGACCTGGTATCCCCTAACCTTACACACATTTTGATAAAATGGAAAACAAGTGGCTTTTTATCATTTCTTTGGTGACACTATCCTGTATTTGTTTAAGGGGAACGTCACCATGTACTTCTTCCTGCATGTGGGAAAGAATAGCAGCTACTCTATTTGGGGAATATGCACTAGTCCTCTCAAGTTCATCTGCAGTTTATCATGAACTATGCAATATTAACATGCATGCTTCACTATAGATCCCGGGTTTGCACATTTAATGAATCTCCAATTTTTTAATCTCATTTACTACTAGGCCATTTTAAAACAAAAGAATGCAACAAGTGGAACACTGATTTGCATTTTCCATGTTATATATATGAGTACACCTAAAAAGAGCAATGAGACTTTGGTAAAATAATATATCTAGATAAAGGGGAATACAAATCTAAGAGAGAAATAGAACTTATGTGTTCATCTACTCATCAATAATATTTTCATATCATTAACAATTTAAAAGAGGTGGAAGACAACTATAATCTATAACATAGCATCCTTAAATGGTTCAAATTTTAAATGAAGCTTGATGAAAAGAAAAGAATAAGAATACAAAGATTAGTATAAAATTATTGCTTGAAAATAATTGGGGATAAAATATTTAATCTAATAGTTGTTAACATAAATGAACTTCAATTATATAGCCAAGAACATCAAAAAAATATAGATTGGAAAGCAAAATAATTAGAAATTTATCATATTTTTATATGTATAAAGTTTAGATACCATCAAACTGTTTAAACTTATAGATTGCATAAAGCTATAAATTGAATTTCGTTAAAACTAATTTATTAAGAATCAAATCTAATAAAGTTTGACTTCATTGCATACTTGTTATAAATATCTCACTAATCCAACCATACATGTATATGTTATAAATATATATTGAAAGAAGATGAAGGTCCTTATTTACCTTTAAATGACATTTAAATTGGATATTTTAATGTTCAATATAATGAAATGTTTAAAAAATGAAAGTGACAATAATATTGAAAATAAAAATGTTGAACATGAATGTGAAAATATTGTAAAATTTGATGGAACATCTATTGATAAGAGTAGCATCATAGAAGAAGAAGAAGAAGAAGAAATACATCAACAATTTCTTGACTAATATGGATATGAACCCTATGACATTGAAATTGCACTCAATAATTGACTTTTTGATAACAATGATTAAATTGATAGCTCACATGAACCAATGAAACTCAATGTGTCTCCAAATTACATAAGAAAAGATAACCTTTGTGAAGAAGAAAAAGAAATTCAAAAACCATATTTTTGTAATGAGTTTGTTAAGAGTTAAAAACATTCAAGAACCCCAAAATGGTTTGAAATTGATGAGCATAATAGAAATTCTTGAAGGAAAGAGGTCATCACAAACCATTCGGTTGTGGGCTTCAAAAATTTTCAATGAATGGTTTTCCAATAAGACATTAACCAAAAAATTCCAAATTTTTATACAATTACTAAAGATGTACAAAATGAGACCTTTACTAAATAAATTTTAAAGATTCATGTAAACAAAAAGTTTGATTGAAATAATATAGTTGTTATTTTTTTTTTTAATGCATTCAATTCTATTGTAAATAATAGTAAGGAAAAAGATAAAAGAGTTGCTCATAGAGTAATAACATCATTAGTAAGAAATTAAAAAATTAAAAACTTGGCTCAATTATTAAGGTAAACTTGTCTTGAATTAAGCCTAAATCATAAAACATTATCAAAAGTACTATCAATAAGATCATGATTAGAAAGTCCTATTGAAAATCATAGTTGGGCTTTTAACAGTAGGCTTCCATGAGTCCATAAGAAGCTAATTAATAGCACAAAGGATGAAATTCAACAATTTTGGCACTCTAACTCTAGATTTACATATGAGGTTGGAAACAACATTTTTATACTCTACCTAGGCCATGATTCTGTTATGAGTATGAAGAGTTTATGATAGAAATACATCCATTATTGTTGAGTTAAAAGTAGGTTAAATATTATTTTTCTTAAAAATTCACTTTTATATAAATGTAGGTGTTTTGGAGAACAAAGCTATAGTATGAATAAGTGATTGACATCGATGGCTATAAATTTCAAGGTGGGGACATTCAATATAATTCATAAGGTGTTATAATATTAAATGCTTTCATTGTTTAGTTAGTTTTAATCAATGTTGTATGGTTTATTAAACATTTTTTTAATATTTAAATGTAGGTGTTTTGGGGAGTAGTAGTGATAGATCTAGCTCATTGAGAAAGGATATAGGTAGAGAGGAGTGACCTTGACAAGGATTGAGACATGGATCACCTCAGGGTGGTAGATATGAGTGGAACATATCCATAGAGAAGGATAGGCTAAGAGGATAGATATAGGAGACAAATACCTTAGGGGCACCTTTTTAGTTGTGTGTATGCTCTACAGAGTGGATTTACTCATGAGTGCTTTGATGTATTTGAAGACACATTTATATGAGAACATAGATAATATGATATGGGAACTATTAGTTGTGTTGATGATGGGTGTGATATTTTATGTGTATGTTGATGATGTGTATGATATATATAGTTATATTTCTTGTATTTGGATGCTCATAGGTATGGATGTTCATGAATCTTATGTGTATGTCTAATGGTGGCATGTGGAAGGATAAATATGGCTATTGAAAACTTTACCATTATCTTGACAACTAATTATGGCTATATGATTATCTTATTGTAATGAACCTAAGTTAATTTGATAGATATTAGTGAAGTTGAATTAGGAAGCATGGATTGTGCTTTATTATACGCATTTTACGTTTAAAAATATGGGTCTAATTTTTGCGATATTGAAATTCAGTTAAATTTCTTCAATAGTATATCCAAGGTATAGGGATATATTAGTGGTAGGAGTAGTGTAGGATAAAAAGGAGAATGTATAAAGAGGGGAAGGTCTAGAAAGGTAATGACATGGTAATGGAAGGAGAAGTTACACTATAAGGTTAGATTTTCTTAGGATAAGGAGGAATGGTATGAAGAACATATATGTATAGGATAGTGCTAGTAGTAACAATGGTGTGAACATATATAAAAGGATGGGAGATAAGAAAAATACTAGTGGAGAGAAAGGTGGTAGGACATGGGTGGTGGATCCCATGGAAGTGGTAACTATAGTATGATAGGAGGAATCATTATAAGAGGATGAAGGGTAGATGGGTGCATAGAGGGTACAACATTATTAAAATCCATTAGAGTGGTAATATTATGAATAGTATTAATTCCCTAAGGATAGCCACCTAATACATTGCATAAATTACTAGCCAATGAGTGAGGATATTTAGGGTGGAGAGGTGCATCAGTACGTAATTATCAATTTAGGAAAATATCTTGTTTAGCAACATATGTATCTAAATCATAGTCTTGATCATTATTTTTCATCTTCTTTAATGTGGCTCTTTATATGGTTGTCATTAGCTATTATATTAAAAAATGATTCAATCGTCATTTTATTTTCTAGCCATATTAGAGTTAAGATGAAAACTCCATAAAACAAGATTTTAAAGGATATTAATTTAACTAGATAAAAGATCAAGGAAAACACTCTCAAACATGCAATATACCCCAATTTCTTAGACAATGCATATTTCCTAATAATGTGTGCAACTAAAACTAATAACATGTAATGAATGGATGTAGGTGAAAATAATTAAATAATCCTAATTGAACTAGGGTGTCCCTTTTATATATTTAAGAAGTTGTAAGAGGATTGTATGAAATTGTAAGATGGTAATTACTTATGAAATGTTATATGACACATAAGAGAATAAAAAAGGGGGGTTACACTAGAATATTGATTAGAATTATGAAAATCATCAAGATCATCTTAAATAATGGGTTTGAATATGTAAAAAATGAAGCGTCGGTTATGAGGAGGATTTGAATTTTTTGACAAGATGTAAAGCATTTGCTAAATACATCCTATAAACCAAGTCAAGGAATATGGTGTTGGAATTTGTGCCAAATTTGGTGCCATTTTTAGGTCATTATTTTGGTTCATGGCTTTGGTAAACCACACTTGGTTTATGGTTTAAATTTTTCCTATTTATGGGTGCTTGAGATGGAGAAAGCATAATGATTTTATAGGTATCATCATGCTACTATAAATTACTCCATATGAATCACATATTGATGATACTACTATAAGGGTATGCACATGAATATTTTATTGTAAATGATATTATTATCAAATAATATAATTGGTTCATGTTTTTTGTTGTGGGATTTTGCTTCCAAGAGGATTTTCCCATGTACACAATTATGTTATAAATTTATAATTTATACATTTTTCTTGTAACTAAAATTAAATCTATTTTGCATATTTATCTCTTGATAGGTTAATATGGGAAGTGTTTCCACACCTCAAATTCCTTTTAAAATACTATCCAAGTCTTAATCAGTTTACATCCTCTATCTTATTGTGCAATACCTACCTACAACCAAAAATGTGTAGAGATGGACATTTTTAATGTTACAAATGATACAATTTGTGGTTCTATTTGAACTTCATAACTTTATATTTTTTGTTTCCATATGCTATTAAATTCTTATATATGTTTCACTTGGTCTTTCCATTTAGGAGTAGGCTATCCATAGCTTTGATTGCTGAAATGGGAAGGCATATTTCATTTACACATAGAACATAAAAATGTATGCAAAATGGGGAAGCAAATCTAATTTGAATTCAACAAATTTGAAAACACTTTAAAAACTTCCAAACAAATCCAATTTGAATTCAACAAATTTGAAAAAAATTGCATCTAGGGTTTTGAAATTTAACATATAAATGCATTTTAAATTCTAAAAAATTCAAATTTCAAGTACCTGGTGCTCGTTATGCAAGTCAGGTTGATGAAGTTTGGAGAGACCAAGTTGAAGTTGTGTTCATTGGAAAGAAGAAATCAGTTCGCTTGCTGTCACGGTCTCGGTTCGCCGCATGCAGGGAAAGCAACTGGTAATTTTAGAAAGTGAAAATGACAGTCGAAATGAGAGCTTTTGTTTTTTTTCATATGTAAGGGGGTTCGGTCGAACCCATGTTTGACCGAACTCATTTAAATATGATTTTTTTAATCTAGGGTATGTGGGTTCGGTTAAACCAATGGTTCAACCGGTATGAGTCATGAGTCGAACCCATAATGAGTTTCGATCGAACCATTGGGTTCGACCCAACCCCTTGAGTTTGGGGAAAAGGAAAAAAATGAAATTTCCTTCCTCATATAAATTGTAAACCACTATTCTGAAGTCACCCAATGTCAATCCCAACACGTCAACAAAGAACAAGAATCACAACAACCTACATTCATTCAACAAAGTTAGAATTGTACCGAATAGATCATATTTTTTGCACAAGATTAATCTTGAACTATGAGATTGATCCACATATTTAAAGATTCAAATTTGTACAAATTCCGAAGATAGCTTATACATGGAGGTCATTAATTTTCTATATTGTGACAATATGGTTCTTGAAGTTATAAACAT
>VDFB02011122.1:0-12297 GCA_007258455.2 Sequoia sempervirens
TGAAAATTGGACTTTGTTTAAAAGTGGATTTTTGAGAATAATATTTCATATTATAATAGGGAATGATAGAAAATGCATATGAATTCTTTGAATGAGATCATTTCAGATCTATTCGCTTGTTCAAATTTCTGATTTGTTATTTTAGTGTAAAAATGTGATTTGATTTACTTTTGAGAATTTGCAAATAATGGTAATCATTTAAATTGATTACATGCAATGTGTCCTCATGTGACTTGGATTTAAGAAATCCTAATATTAGCTTATTTAGTTGCTTAGAATGTTTTCTAGTGGTGTTTTCATTCATTCTTGGTGTATGGGCAATATCGTATGATTGTATATTTGTGAGTGTACTTTGGTTGTACTAAGTTTGGTTTCCAAAGGTTAGGGAACCCTTGATCGAGTTGTTTATTTTTTTGGAGTTATTTGTTTATGTAAGCCTTGCAGTTGTGTTATCTTGAAGTGATGTTATGTCCCTTGTGTTTTGTTATTGTCTCTCTTGGGTAGTGCATGAGATATGCTTCAAAAGAAACCTGGTTACTATGAATAGGTTGTGTGACCTTATGGTTTAAGGTTGAGTCTTGTTATCAATTCTTTATGTGGGTTGTCATTATGTTAGTCAACCTTGTGTTAGCCTTAGCTAGTGCACGCTTTGGTTTCAGTTTTGGACATCCGTAGTGATGTGTTACCTGTTGAGGTGTATTGATTATTTGTGATAAGTGTTAGTGAATTGTCTACCCTTGGCATGTGGTTGAGTTATGTGTTGTCGATAGGGGAGCGGCTTTCAAATGAGCGCCGGGCCCAAAGTGGTTCTAGGATAACTCGTGTGAGAGTTAGTTAATTAAGTGAAAATTAAAATAACTTACTAGGGAGAGAGTAGCTTTGAACATTAATAAGATAATTTAGCCTCGCTCATTGGCTCAAGGGCTTGTACGAGACTTGAGATGAGTCAGGAAGGCCTGGAATGGCAAGATCGTTATCTTGTCTTCTCGAAAGATAACCGATTTCGCTCTGGTGTGCATATGGCGTCGAGTTCGTGAGAGGTTACCAGGATATCCCTAGAGGGGGGCCGAGACCTAGGAAGAACACCATTGGATAACCAATGCAGCCTTTGTGATGACACTCCTCCTATGACAACAGTCGGTATGGTGTTGTACCGTTGGTTTATTTTGTACAGTGATTGTACTCAATTTTGTACTCTGGAAGCATTGTAACCATGATGTTAAGTGATGTGGAATATGTTCTTGTTTGCAGTTCAGTTTTTTTGTGTTAGCCTGTGTCTAGTGGTAGATGGTCTTATCTAGGAAATCTTTGTTACTATCTCCTAGCACGGAGGGAGTGGGGCCTTTGGGTTCCACGTGGTCGGGTGGCGTGCATTCTTTTCCGTTGGCTCTTCTTCTTGTTCGTGTGGTCGTGATTTCCAGTGGGAGAGCTCGTGGGAATCAATTTCTTCTCATGTCTTGTTCTCTCATGTTCTTATTGTATTTTATTACCCCTCATTTGTTATCAAGGTGGAGTTTGTAAATTGTAATCATGATTATTGAATTTACCTCATTCGGGGAATGAGTGTTGTAATCTTATTGTTTAAATGTTGTTAATTGGAATCTTGAGGTATTTATTATCCTTGTAATTTATCTTGTTTGGGATGTATGTAATCTTAATTCTGTAAGTGATTAATGTTTTGGTTTCTTTTGATGTTAATTTTTGTTTGGGTATTAATGTAATCTTTGTCTCGTGGCCTTAGAGGTTGTTGGCAATGTGTATTCATCCTACATGTTATTTGTACTTAAAAAAAAAAAAAAAAAAATTGGTATGTTTAAGTAGTGAATTGCAACTTCCTCTAGGGTTGTGTGGCGGGGCATTACATTTTATGCTTGTGATCATCTTAATGATGTTAGAATCGTCAGTTAGTATTTTGTATTGGTGAAGGGGACGTGATAGTATCACTCGCTTGCGAGCACCCTACAATTCTAATATTCCTCTTCACGGTCTGTTTGATCATATTATATATATATATGCATGTTCGATGTACTCTTTGTTCGCAGGCTGACAGGGACATGACATCGACTCCACCAGGTTCATAGGTTTGAGCATGTCTAGTGACCAATGGTAATCGATTGAGAGATAGTAGCTAGGTTTTCCGTGCCAAGTTGTCACCCTAGTCATAGCATGTTATTGGGTTGTCGTCAGGATTAGTTGTTTTAATTTGGTCCTTTTCACCTTGAGTATTTATTTAATTTCAAATTTTAAAGGTTATTAAATGTTAGGTGTAGTTTAATTGATGATTAAATGTATTTAGTTGCAATGTTGAAACATTATTTATTTTATTGATTAATTTGATTTAATTAATAAAATAATTTTTAGTTGATTGATTGATTTGATTAATTAATAAAATTAGATTGAGTTTATTAATTAATTATATTAATGGTGATATATTAAATGAGATAGTTGTTTTGGCATAATTGTATATTAAGATTTAATTAAAATAAAAGTAGAAATCTTGTTTGGATAGTTAGAGTTAAATTAAAATAAATAAATAAATAAATGAAAATGTGTTTTTAATTTCACTTTTGAAATTATAGATAAAATAAATTCTTTGCAACTTTGAAATGCTTTTGTTTTGAAATGGAATTTTGAAAAAAAAATGCACGAGATTTCAATTTGAAAGTAAAATTGTTTTAAAATGTAAAAATGGAAATATCCTCCAAATGTTTTAAAAATAAATTTAGTGGGTGGGATATTTTTAGAGTTTGACCAAATTTAGGGAAAGCTCTTTGGAAGAAAAGGGGATTTTTCATTCTTGTTTGGGAATTTTTTTGAAATTTTGCAATTTGGAGGAGTTTTTTGGCTGTGGCTTTGCCTGGATTTGTGAAGGAGATTGAAACTCTTGCTTGAGCTGGATTCAAAGGAGGAATTGAAAACACCATTGTTAAAGTCTTCAAGCTATGGAGAGAAATCAGGTTCCCTCTTTGATTTTATTTTGTTTCTTTCATTTTGGAAATGAGTTTCAATCTGTGTTATGCTGTTGAAAAATCTTTGAGATGCTGTTTGGAATTTCAATTAAAACCCATGAGAATTTTTTTTTAAACTAGCAATAGAAAACTTGGAAGGATTCAAATGAAAATGTTTTAACTTCTCTATCAATCTGGGGAATACCAAGAAATTTTCATCATGTTATTGTGCTTGAAAAATTCTCCTTCTTAGTTTTTCTCCTTAATAAAATTTGCCCAATCTGACTGTGATAATGGAAAAAATTAAAAAATATATATATTTATAAATATGTATGTGTATATATATATATATATCTTGATATATATATATATATACATACATATATTAGATATATGCTTTTGTGTTATGGAAAGTTTCTTGTTTTCTAAAAATGTTACAGTCATGGGTTTCTGATAAAATTCGTTAGAAATGGTAGGGGGCGTTTTTCTTTGTATTAGAAATTTATTTATAAAAAATAATAATTTTTGAATCTTTGTTTATGGGGCTGAGGCCTGCCCACAGCCACCCCCCATCCATGGAGGCGCTGGTTGTGAAACACTCCCCATGGTTTGGGAGGGGTTGCGTAGTAGCCACCACAGGGGTGCGTCCCCTGTTGGGGGCTGCGCTGCAACCAAAAGGCTTTTACCTTTATTTTATATTTTTATTTAAAAAAAAAAGGATTAGTTTGCTTTTTTATATATATAATATAATATATATATTATATATAGTAATTTTATATTATATATATATAATATATATATATTATATGTATATATATACAATATGATATTATTTAAATAAAACTTTTATAATTAATTATATATATAATATATATTATATATATAACATGTATATATATGTATATATAACATGCATTTATATATTGTGTATATATATAATATATATTTATATATATATATATAATGTATTTTCTCTTTAAAATAATTTGTATTATGAAATTTTAAATTTGGTTGATTTAAGAATATTTGTATATTTAAATGGATACATATTTATAATTGTATATATATATATATACACATTAAGTATATATATACTTTTATATGTATATTTAATATATAGTTAGATTCGAATATAGATTATTGTATGATGTATATTTAAAGGTGAATATTATAATCAAATGCTCTATTTATCAATGTTTTGATTATGAATATAATCGTGAAACTTAGAGATAATGAATGATTTATTTTAATCAGATGAGTATATTTATTAAAATATTTTGATTATGAATATAATTGTTAAACTTAGAGATAACAAATGATTTATTTTAATTAGATGAGATTTAGTTGATTTATTTAATGCTAAGTTGAAATAAGGACTAATTTATTTGATCTAAATGTTTATTTATCAAAATGTTTTAATTATAGAATATGATTGCGGAACTTAGAGTAAATGATTGACTTATTATTTAATCTAAATGTTTTATTAATCAAGTGGTTTTATTTATAGTATATGATTGTGAAAAATAGAGTTAATGATTGATTTAATTTTAATCCAATGACGTTATTTATTAAAATGTTTTGATTATGGAATATAATTGTAAAACTTAGAGTAGATGATTGGTTTTTAAATACTTCAATGTTGCGAAATGAATTTGGTGTATTTGATTGAATAAATGTAAGTAACAAAAACTGTGATTGACTAGATTTAGGAAATCCTAACCTTAGATTATTTAATTGTCCGAAATGCTTTTAGTGTTTAGTTGTTCGTCCTCAATGTTGTGAAATTACAGTAAATGTTTTGAAGTCTTCTAGATAGGGGTTCGTTTATTGGTATGGGTTGTCATTATGTAGTCAAATTTTGTTTTTCTGTAAAAAGTGCATATAGTTACACCATGTGGTTTCACCTGGTTTTCACGAATGGGGATGGTTTGTGCTCCTTGGGAATAAGAGAGGGTTATGTGGTTTGTACCTCCTTTGGAAGGAGTGGGTTTTGTATTTTGGTTTCCTCCAGTGTTTGGAGAGGGTTTTGACCTTGTTGTCTCCAGTATTTGGAGTGAGTTTCCTTGATTTGTTACCTCATTGGATTGGAGAGGTCATCTTTCTAGTTTATCCATTGGATTGTGGTTTTGTACCGTGTGTGTTGTCAATAGGAGAGTGGCTCTTTGTGTGGGTCTGACACACAAAGGGGCACCAGGGTAACTCACCTAGGGTTTAATAAAGTGATAATTTAAAAGAATTAATGGGGAAATCTCAAACTAATAAAGATAATGAATGTCTCTCTCATGAAGCAAGTGTTTGTTAAGGCTCGAGATGAGATGAGACACATAGTTTTGCATGAGGGTCCGACGACCGGTAGATGCAAGCTAGGGTAACCCAAGATGGGGGTCGGGTAGCCTAGGAAGGTTGAGCTAGGGTAACTCATGGTAGTTTATGCATGACACTCTTCCTACGTCAGAAGTCAGTCAGTTGTTGTGTGGTGTACATGATCATTGCCCTCTGGAAGCATTGTAACTTTATGTTAGGTAAGATTGTGTTTGTAGTTGTTTTAGTCTAGGTATGTTTTAGCTTGTGTCCAGTGGTACATGGTCTTGTGTAGGAATTCCTTGTTACTATCTCCTAGCATGGAGGGAGTGAACCTTTGGGTTCCATGTGGTTGGGTGGAATGTGCACCTTAATCCTTTGGGTTGTCTTCTTGTTTGTATGGTCGAGATTTCTAGTTGGAGAACTCGTGGGATCCAGTTTCTCTTCTTGCTTTATTCTTCCTAAAACTATTGTAATTTTACTACCCCTCATTTGTTATCGAGGTGGAATTTGTAATATGTAATCATGCTTATTGGATTTATCTCATTCAGGGAATGAGTGTTGTAATCATGTTGTAAATTATATTATTGGAATCAAGTGGTATCTCATATTCTTGGATGTAAATTATTATGTATGGAATGTATGTGAAATTTATTTTGTTAAGTAATTAAATGGTATGGTTTTAATTCATGTTTCTTGTTTGGTTTAAGTAACACAGTCTCATAACCTTAGGGGATTGGTTGGCAGTGGTTATTGAACTTTCATGTCAATTATTCTTTTCAAAAATTAAAATAGTTAGTTTGGGTAGTAAATTGCAACTTCCCCTAGGGTTGCGTGGTTGGGTGTTACATAATCATTCTACATCATTGAAGGAATTGTATTTAAATGTTCTTTCTTTTGTAAAAAAATATGCTTAGTGTTAGTAATTTTCTCTCCATTCATTTATGGTTTTGGTTATCTGTGTGTATCTTGTGGGTTGCAACCATCATAATCGGAGAAATTTTGATTAAGTTGCATTGTCAAAACAACCATTGTGGTATTGGTTTCATAGGAGGCCATTGTAAAAATCTTTTCCTTCAGCTTCATTGGTGGATTAATAGTAGACTATTATTTAAAAACTATGTCCTTTGCCCCATCGCTAGTTTGATAGTATGTTGTTCACAAAGTATTTTATTGCATATTGAAAACTCCTGTGCTCTGGAATCTATAAGTCCTTTTACATGGGTAGTTTACATAGATTGTTAAATTATTGCTGATGTCTTCTTATTATATGTTTGTATCTTTGGTGTTATTCCCATTTTTGAGTTTCGAAAGAGATTATTGTTCTCTATGGATGGAGAAATTGCACAAAAATATTCTTTCTTTCTTCAAAAAATATCATTAGGGTTAGTTATTTGTTTTCTCTTGGTCTATTGTTTTGGTTGTCTATGTGTATACCCATTTTCAAGATTTGAAAGATATTATCAGTCTCTTTCTTTCTTCCATAAAAAAATATGGTTGGGCTTGGTTATTTGCATGCTATTGGTTTATTGTTTGGTTGTATGTGTGTGTCTTGGTGTTGTAGCCATTACCATGGGAGCAATTGTATTTATCTGTGTAGGGTTTAGGGTTGTATGAAAGCATTAACATATTAGGGAGAAAATTACTTTGGTGGATGTCCAATATTATTCTAGTAAGTATTTTATAATTTCTCTATTTGTGCTGATGTAGCTCAATTTTTCAATTAAGCTTGTGGGGTTATACTAATTTTTACATGGGTGCTTTGCATAGATGATTAATGTATTGTCAACATCTTCTTGTTTTATGTTTCTATCTTTTGCATTATAATACCTATTTTCGAGACTTGAAGGAGATTATCGGTCTTTGGGGGTGGAGAGACTATAGTTAAATATTCTTTGTTTCATGAAAAAATATGGATAGGGCTACTAATTTTTGGTTTTTGAGTGCTATTCTAATACCTCTTTTACAATTTCTCAAATTCTCTATAATATTTAGTGAAGTGGAGAGTTGTACTCATTTTGCAAACATTATTGCTATGTATTGGGTTTAGGAGTTGTATTTAATGTGGCTTAAGGGAAATTATAGTTAAATCTTCTTCGTATCATCAAAAAGATATGGTTGGGTTGAGTGATCTTAGTGGCCCTTGTTTATTCATAGATATGTAGACACATATATATACTCTGTGCATCTTTGCTGCCATACATATGGTTTGGTTTTCATTTTCAATGAAGCTTGTGGGATTATACTCTATTGTTATACATGGGTGTTTTGGATAAATGATTAATTTATTTTTAATGTCTTCTTGTTATATGTTTCTTTGGCTTTGTACATGTTAGCATAGGAGCAATTGTAGTTAAATCTACTTTATGTCATTGTTGGTCTACGATATTGATTATCTATGTATATCTTTGGCATTGCAACTATTAGCGTAAGAGGAATTGTAGCTATCTGTGTGTAGGGTTTAGGGATGTATGAAACCATTGAAATATTGGAGATAAAATTGTGTTGGTCGGTGTTCACTGTTATCCTAATAGCTCTTTTTACAATTTCTCTATTTGTATATTATATTTAGTGTCAAGTGATGTAGCTAAAATTTTCAATGGAGGTTGTGGCCTTATACTAATGCTTGGATGGGTGTTTTGCATACATGATTGATTTATTGTTAATTTTTTCTTCTAATAAGTTTCTATCTTTTGTGTTATAGTGATTTTTGAGACTTGGAAGAGACTGCTGCTCTTTGCAGGTGAAGAAATTACAGTTAAATGTTCTTAATCTTGTTTATCTCACTGTTGGTCTAATATTTTGATTATCTATGCATATATTTAGTGTTAGGAGCTCTATTTACTGTGGGTTTAGGGAAATTGCAGTTAAATATTTTTCCTTCCATGAAAAAACTATGGTTGGGGTGAGTAATTTTTGTGGCCCTTGTTTATTGTTTGTAGTTATCACTATGCATTTTTGACTTGATACCCATTGCTATAGGGGCAACTGTAGTTAAATGTTCTTAATTTTATGAAAAAAATTTGAGCTACATCACCTCACACTAAATATTATAGAGAAATAGAGAAATTTTAAAAGAGGTATTAGAATAACACTAATGTAGCTTGGAGTCCCGATTAAGTGTGTATATGTATATATATATAAGAAGGCTCTTTCAACAATGTGATTTAATCAATATACTTTCTCACACATTTTGCAACAGATCAATGTTAAAACTATTGAGCCTGCTATTGAAAGAAACAATTAGCAGAGGTTGGGTCACATGAATAATAAATTAATCATTTATGCAAAATACCCATGTAGAAATATAGATATATATATACATGTAAATATATAGACATATATATATATGTGTGTGTATATGTATACATGTCTACATATCCATACATATATACATGTAAAGAAATACACATATATATTCATGTATATATGCATATATATAAATGTAAACATATAGATACTCATATGTACATGTAGACATAGAGACATATATATACACATGAACAATAAATTAATCATTGATGCAAAATTACCATGTAAGACCACTTACGGATTCCATAGCATAGTAGCCTTAACTCCCCCCAAGATGCTATAGGACGAAGTAGAACATGATGATTTTAACAATGGCCTGCTGCTAAAGCAACACCACACTCACTATTTGTACAATGCATCTTAATCAACATAAAACCCTACAACTTGCTATCAACAAGAACAATAAGCACCAAATGAAAGGCATGAATAATAAATAATGTGCTATCAAACCAACACCACAATGACTTGAGGTCGAAAATGCAACTTAATCAATATACTTTCTAAAACATTTTGTAGTGCATCAGTATTAAACCCCTTCAACCTGGTATCAAAAGCAACAATAAACAGAGAACAAAAGACATGAACAATAAATTAATAATTTATGCAAAATACCCATGTAAACATAGATATATATATATATATACATTTAAATACATAGACATATATATACATGTATACATATATATGTATGGATACATGTAGATATACATGTGTATATGCATGTCTACATATGCATACACATATACATGTAAACATATACACAAATATATAAATGTACACAAATGCATACATATATATATACAAACAAACATGTGTACATACATATACTTCCTCACAACTTTTGCAACACACCAGTGTTAAAACCCTCCAGCCTACTATCAAAAGGGACAATAAGCAGAGCTTGAAAGGCATGAACAATAAATTAATCATTTATGCAAAAATACCCATGTAAAAAATGCACATATATATATACATGTAAACATATGGACATATATATACATGTATACATATATGCGTATATATACATGTACAAATATCCATGCATATATACATGTAAACATATATGTATACTGATATGTGCACATATACATACATATATACATGTAAACATATGCATACATATACATACACAACTGTATATAGATGAAATTAGTTTTCTAGGTGTTACATCTAGTAAATGTATTTTCGATAGATTTTTTATCCTTTTGATATTTCCCTATAATATTGAGAGTTGAATAATGTTGCTTTGATTCTGAATTGGCAAGTGAATTGTTATATAGATTGCTCCAAGTATGATATAATTTTATCTCTCTCCTATTTATATTTATTAATGTTGGAAGTATATCTATATTTATTTTTTTGTTAAACAAGTGCAATCAGGGAAAATGCACATCATCACAACACATGGATAAAATGATTAAGGAAAATATATTTTCAAGTCTTTGAAAAGATTAGTGCATGTCTACTTCCACCTCTATATATATGTATGTATGGATAAATATATGTATGTATGTTTTATTAATAGTTATGTTACAATTTCCCTATTTTTTCTATAATACTCAATGGTAGATAATGCAAATGTTGTTATACACTTCCTCTATTTGTTAGTAGACTACAAAGAAGGTGGGCATCAAAGTAAATGAAAACTATGACAACTCAATGAATTTGCGAATCTATATAGGCATAGGGAAAAATAAATTATGTGACCATTCAAAATCTATAGTGTCCTCTTTGTAAGGATTTGAAGTGAAATCAATTAGAGGGATTTGAAGGGGATAATTGTTCAAAATGTGTATAGCACCAAAGATGTACATAGTGTAGATATGTGTCTACATATGTATATATGTATATGTGTATATATGTATGTATGTATGTATGTATGTAGGTAGGTATTTATGTAGGTATTATATATATGTGTGTGTGTATGTGTATGTATGGATGTGTGTGTATATACATACACACATATATATGTATAGATATATTATTTGGTTTGGTGGTTGTGGAGGTGGTGACCTTGATACGCGGAAGGTGAATGATAAGTGTTTACTTCTATGGGGGATAGCGCATTCAGTTGTTGTTGTTTGATGGGGGCTAATGAAGTAAATGCAATTATGACTATTGTAGTGTCACAAAGTATACTTTGATTAATTTGAATTGTTCAAACAACCATTGTAGTGTTACATATTGACTAGGTTGCATTGTTGAAAGAAGTATTGTTGTGTTGGTTTCATAGCATGTAATACCCCTCTGTGTCGGTTGTTTTGGACTTGTGTGTGTGTGTGTTTCATTGGTTACTGAGTTATTTGATTGTGTGAAAAATATAATATGTTAGTAATCATGTTTAAATAATTAATTAAATCATAAATGAAATTGCAAGGTTATTTAAAATATAATTAGGAATTAAAATAATAATCAATTAAATCAAATCAAATGATTTAGAACAAATGATCAATCAAACTAATTCGTTAAAAGTAAAAGTGATATTATTAGATAAATTGATTTAAATTGTTATGAACAAGTAATCTTGAAAAGATAATTATTATAATAAGAAATTTAATGGATACTTATTTAGAATCTTGCAAATGGTTGATTTTAATTATTCTAATGTGGAAGTAATTAACAAATAGTGTATTGTGAAGATAATGAATATATATTCAAATAAAAAGTTCATTTTTGTGGAGTTAAATTTATTTAGTTTAATCAAAATGCTTGATAAAAGAAAATGAAATATAAATACTTGAAAAGGCAACAAAAGGAATTAAAGGGATTAAATATTATTTGGATTTATTTCTTGAGTTGTGACTTTTGGTTTTCACTGGAGAATATGAAGAATAAACAAATATAAAACTCCATCTTTTGTGGATTTGAAGGTAATTAAATTTCATTTTTGGAGATGTGACCTCTGGTATTCACGGGAAGAGGAAATTGAAAGGATTCATGGGCATGGATTTTAAGAGGAGGTTTCTTTGTTTGAGGGGGGGGTTTTGGAATGCTGGAGAAATTTTATTGCCAATCATTTTTTTGCCCTTAGTTCTTTTCTGTTTTTGGAGAAATTGGTAAAGAGGAAGGAAGATTTGGATCTGTTGCTGGAAGATTTGCAGCAAAGGAATTACTACAGCAAGAGGATCAAAGCTTCTTCAATTCTCTGCAAGCGAAGGGTGCCAGGTCCCTTCTTTTAATTTATTTATCTTCTGTTAAAATAGGAATTTGTGCTTGTAAATGAAATTTGTATTTAGGGTTGAAAATTAGATAATGATAGGAAGAAAATCTATTGGGGTTACAGTTTAATCAAAGGAAATTTTAGTAGGGAATTGGGGATTGTTATTTGATTAATGAAATTTTTGGGGTTTTTATTGCAATCTGAGAAATGAACAGCATCCTGTTATTTCATTTTGTTTTAAAAAAAAATTATTATTGTTTTGAGAACAATTTCCTTTCCTGGTTCATATATATATATATACCTTATAAAACATTTTTATTTTATTTCAAACATGCACAGTGAATTGCATGTGTACAATAATTCTCTATTACTATAATATTCGAACCTCTGTGTATATATATACATATATTTATATATATATATTAGATATATATATATATATATATACATATATATAAATATATATATATATATATATATATATATATTTAAACAAATGAAACTTGAATGGAATTTCGAAATTATTGAAAACCGTGTTATTTCGTTCCATCGCATTATTCATAAAAATTTATTTTT